>CAUYRH010039002.1:0-12163 GCA_963574655.1 Perodicticus potto | reverse complement strand
ATAAAAGTCTTCATATAGTGATTAAAAGGACATGTAGGCTATGTTAAATAGTTCAATGAAAATATTTCAGATTGTATATAAAGTCAGCACATTGTGCCCTATGATTGCACCAATGTACACAATTATGATTTAATAAAAATTTAAAAAAAGATTATAAATAACTTAGAGTCATAAGAGTAAGAGGTAAATCAGTCCTATTAATGTAATTAGTTAAAGAAATAGTTTGGTTAGAAAATGTAAGCCCAGGAAGAACCATAACATAAGGGTTTAGGCTTCCCCCTTTAGATTGATGATTAAACAGAGATGTGTGTAATGAATATGCAGCTAGCTCAGAGTTAAGGGCATTTGCCTGTTCTCACATTTGGAGGTGAAATGTCCCCAGCCCATCTTCTTAAAAACTTTCTTCTTGAGTCTTCAACTCTTTATTTTCCCCTCATCCTGTTATCACCACCAAAAACTGGGAAAGAACTCATGGTGTAGTTTGGGACTGGTCCCCACACACTTACCTATAATGACCAAAAATATATTAGTGACTATCTGGATCAGTGTACAGAGAGAGGAATATACTCAAAAGGGGCTTGAGGAAACTTTGGGAATTTGTAGAAATATGTATCTTGATTCAGGAAGTGATTTTACAGTGTGTACATCTATCATAGTGGATCAAATTACATACATTAGATGGATATAGTTTCCTGTATGCAAATATACCTCAATAAAATTGATGCAATAAAGATGACTACAATAAAATACCAAATTGTAAGGTCAGAAGTAGAGAAAAGACAAAAGAAATCCAGAAATAGAAGCTTTTGGGAAGGAAGTGTAGAAAATCCTCAAAGAACACAAGTTAGACCTCCCATTTGATCAAAGAAGACCCTTTGTAAGAGAAACACCACTTGAGTATTCTATTCATTGTCCATCTATAAGTAATTCATCTGACATTAGTGTTAATTCTCATAATTCATTAAAGACACAGCTTACTTGACATATGTTAGTTGGGGGAATCACTTTAAATTACAGGATATGACCCAAAATAGGAAAAAAATAAAATGCCAATTCTGGTAGCTTTGAAAATGCTCATTTATTTTATTTCTACTCTTAAATAATTCTGCTCTTCCATTTTCTCCATCTATTTGAATTTTTCTTTTCTTTTAGGTCAGTCCAGTTTCAGCTTGTCTATGGGACATTACCCATGTTAAAAATCTTTATTGGTGGTATTGTCTATTCTGTTCACCTAGCATGTATATAATGTACTAACTAGCCATCCATCTATTTAGTCTTCTATTTTCTCTCATACCTTTTTAAGATGTATATGACATATCTTGCAATATACTTTCATGTCAGTTTTCTGTATCTCCTCAACTTTTTTTTTTCTTTTCTTCCATAGTCTATGGTTTGGGCTCATTTCTGAACTTACAGTACTAGACCTTGTATGTAGTTTTGTAGTGATAATTTCTAGTATATCATTCTCATGTTAGGAAAATAAATGTTTTGACATGTACATTTATTTAATACACTAGTTTTATTCTAAGGTTAAGAGACCTAAAAAGCAATGACTATAAAAGTTATCCCCTGTCATCAATTAATTTGAAACCCCAAATGTTTTTGAATTAAGAGACTGTAAGATCACACTAAGAAAATTCTATTTCTGTGCACTTTTAGAAAATAGGAGATAAGGGAAAGAAGGGAATCAAATGTATCAGTGTTCTCTTTATACCAGAGTCTGTTTTGAGAAATTTATATTGACTTTTTTCTTTGTCTCATGACAGCCTGGTATGTACTTAGTATTCCTTCACCCACTCCATGTAAATATGAACACTGAGACTCATGAGTTACAAAGTACAAGAGCTGGGATTTGAGCCCAGTTCTCTTTAATTAAATAATATCCCTTTTCCCTTCTGCCATAATAGCATCCACATTTTGAATATGAAGTGATCAAGACTCAAAAGAAAGCTTTTTCCTATATATAAAAAAAATAAATGTGGCGTACAACATTGCAAAAGATTTTGTGTAAAACATGATCTTTTTCTGCTCCATAAATACTTACAGAAGAACTCACTGGGAACAGCTGTTTGAACTCAATACAGTCTATGCATTAAAATTTGGCAATAATTCATGAGGGAGCAATGTTACTCTGGTAAACAGAAATTCTGACTTCTAATAAAATTTAGAAACCAAAAATATCTTACAGTGTGTCTTCAGAGGACTGGACAAATTGGAACTATAAAGAAAATTAAAAAGGAAACCAAAAGACATTCTTTGATACTGTAGATATCAGATAGCATATGGACTCTCTAGAATTGTAGACAATGTTGAATCAACTGATGGCCATGGAAACACAACCAAATTCAATAATCCATATCCTGAAACCACAGAGAGTTTATTTACTAGGCAATTGCTTTGGTTGGTGGTAATTTTCCTTTGTCTTGAAATGGAGTTCAATCATTTGTGCCTATTGAAAAACATCTGACTGTGTGAGCTAAACAGAGAGGTACTCAATCGATCACATATGCATTTCCAGATATTTGACAACCATTCTCTATGTTGCCTGTTCCTACTGTAGAACATGGATTTATACTACATTCTCTCTGTCTGTCTCTCTCTCTATATATATACACACGAGAATTAAATATATATATTAAATATATATATTCCAACGACCTACTGAAGAATAAGAATATAAAAACTTACCAAATGCAGAATATAAATGTCTTAACACAATAACTAAGAAAATGCCATGAAGACTGTGTTAAAAATTTTGATGAAAATATTTCAGATTGTATATGAAACCAGAACATTGTATCCCATGATTGCATTAATGTACACAGCTATGATTTTATATCTATCTATCTATCTATCTATCTATCTATCTATCTATCTATCTATCTATACACACACACATACATATATATAATTTTGACAGTGTTTCACTCAGTTGCCCTGGGTAGAGGGATCTGGAGACATAGTGATAAAGGGCGGGTGTACACTGACTTGTTCAGCACTAGCCCCTCGGGAGGAACTGCCCAGCCTTCTGCATCTACGCCCTGGTGGTGGCGGTGCTGTGGACCAGGGGAGGCAGAGCTGGAGAACCAAGTGCAGCAGAGAGGTTAAGGGTGGCAGAAGCCCGTGGGTTCCTGGTTAGTTGAGGGAGATCACAGCACTGCCCGTGCTGCTGACGGTGCCAATCCCAGAACCCTTGGACCTAGATAGCCCTCCTCTGGCTGCAGAACTCCCTTGTCAGCATTTCGCAGTCCCAAGGATAATACAGGGTTCCCCCATTCAGGGGGACCCCTCATTTCCTAGGCCTGGCTAATTTCATGAATGGACTGTCTGCATTCATTATTGCACATATTCATCTTACCTCAATCCAGAAGGGACTGTAGTCTATTCTTTTGTTACCAAGTCCTGACCAAATGTAACAACAAAGAACCCATGCCACCCTATATACCCCTAGACAAAGAATCCAGGCAGAAAGATTTGCTGACTTAAGTCTTTGCCTCTGCCAGGAGCTCTGGTACTTTTTATGTATTCTTTTCTGTAAAATAAATCCTAATCTGTGGTCTATGGATTCTTTCTTCCAACCCCCAAGACCAAGAACCTACTGAAGAAGAAATTCCTGTTTCAGTAGTTCACAGCCACCTCTAACTCCAGGACTCAAGCGATTCCTTTGTCTCAGTCTCCCAAGTAGCTGTACCATTACACCCAGCTAATTCTTCTATGTTTCGTAGAAATAGGGGTCTCACTTTGCTCAGAATGTTTTCAAACTCCTAAGCTCAGGCAATCCTCCTGTCCCTACCTCTGCCCCTGCCTTAGCCTTCCAGAGTGCTAGGTTTATAGGCATAAACCACTACACCCAGCCAGGATATAGGATATATACTTTAAATAAAACAAACACTCTAATCTCACAGATATGGCATGCTAGCAGTGGCACAGTTACAGGGAAACAGAATATCTTCTTCTTCTTTTTTGCCAGCCTGGGTTTGAACCTGCCACCTCCAGTATATGGGGCCGATGCCCTACTCCTTTGAGCCACAGGTGCCACCCAGAATATTTCTCTTCTTAATAAAGGTGGTTAGGAAAGTCCTCTCTTCAAAGGTAGGATTTCTGCAGAGACTTGAGTCAAGTGAGAAGGCGAAACACATAAATATTCTGGGAAAGAGAGCAATGGGCTGAAAGAAAGCTGCGGGCATCACGCTCTGGAGAAAGCAAGGCTGAAAATGGTAGGTGTTAAATATAGGATACATCAAGTCCTTGCTCTTTTTCCGGCATGATACACAACCCAGGAATCAGGAGAACTAAAGGAAAAAATGTTAAGTAGAATGGAAATGTTTTTGTCCACTATGGATTCTACCTTTTCTAAAACACTGAGTGTTTTTTGTTTGTTTTTTAAATTTCGAAATATTACAGGGCTGCATTTTGTTACGTGAATGCCTTTTATAAGGTTTCAGTTGGAGCTTTTTATATGCCTGTGACCCTATTATGTTAATTGTACCCAATAGAAAGGGTTTTTATGCCCCTCCTCCTTGATTTCCAGTGGCCTCACTTCTCTTTGTGCCCTGTGTGCCCTTAGATTAGCTCCCAGTTAGTAAAGAGTACACAGGGTGTTTGCTTATCCATTCCTGAGACATGTGGTACTTCACTTAGGATAACGGTCTCCAGTTCCATCCAAGTTGCTGCAAAGGACATTACTCATTCCTTTTTGTGGTTGAGCGGTAGGTACTCCATGGTGTATATATACACCACATGTTTGTAATCTCCTCATGAATTGATGGGCACTTAGATTGATTCCACATATTTGAGACTGTGAATTGTGTTGCAATAAACATTTAAGAGCAGGTGTCTTTTTGATAAAATGATTTTATTTCCTTTGGATAAATACCCATAGTGGGATTCCTGAGTCAAATGGTAAGTCTACTTTTTTTTTTTTTGAAGTATCTCCATACTGCTTTCCTGGAGGTCATCCTAATTTCTCGTCCCACCAACAGTGTAGAGATATCCCTTTCTCTGCTCATCCATGCCAGCATCTATTGTTTTTGACTTCTTAATAATGGCCATTCTAACAGAGGTAAGGTGACAACTCATCATGATTTTAGTTTGCATTTTCCTGATGGTTAGTGATGTTGAACATTTCTTCTTGTGGTTGTTGGCTATTTGTCTATCTTTTGAAAAACTTCTGTCCATGTCTTTTCCCCACTATTTAATCGGGCTCTTTTTTTCTTGCTGACTTGCTTGTTTGTAGATTCTGGATGTTAGCCCTTTATTTGATATGCAATTTGTGAGCATTTTCTCCCGTTCTGTAGGTTGTCTGTTCACACTATTGATCGTTTCCTTTGCTGTGCAGAAGCATTTACTTTTTATTTCTATCTAGAAAACAGTTATTGTGATAATTAAAATTTCCTCAGAAATTACTTAATCACTCAACTGTGGCAAAAATTGAATCAATTTTAAACTAATGGATTATAGAAATAACTGTAGAATTGCATAATGTTACAGATGACTGAAATTTTGGCTGAATTAATTTACTCTGAAAGTTTGCTTAATTAATACACAATCTTTAAATAAATCATATTTTGTTATAAGTCTCATCCAGAACAAGGAATGGTCTCTACATATTGTAGAGTCAGACATTCTTTTATGTCTTAAAATATGATTGGAATGGTTTTATTTTCAAATAGTTGCTATCTTCAAAACTCCTTATATTTTTGTCCTTACCTAAGGGTCTTATTAATTTCAATTGCTTTTAATCAATTTATGCAAACAAAATCATGTTCTTAGATTACACTGTGTGAACATATAACATTACTTTTGCCTTATTACTCAATTACTTGCAGCTTCTTTGTAATCAATCACTTATCTGCTTTTTATTTGTTTCATGGGTAATTGGAGATAACTAAGAGATATGCTCATTTTCTCCATGTAAATCTTTCCAAGGCATACATCATGAAGTACATGAAAAATTGCATCTGTATCCATTTCAAGATTGTTAATTTTCAGTTTAGAAAACTAGAAGTAAAAAAAATATTCTAATATTATACCTTATTTTTTGAGTTGACCGAAAATGATCAGAATATGAATGGGAGGCTCGGCGCCTGTGGCTCAACGGGCTAAGGCGCCAGCCACGTACACCTGAGCTGGCAGGTTCGAATCCAGCCCGGACCCGCCAAACAACAATGACGGCTGCAACCAGAAAATGGCCGGGCGTTGTGGTGGACGCCTGTAGTCCCAGCTACTTGGGAGACAGAGGCAAGAGACTCGCTTGGGCCCAGGAATTAGAGGTTGCTGTGAGCTGTGATGCCATGGCACTCTATCCAGGGTGACAGCTTGAGGCTCTGTCTCAAAAAAAAAAAAAAAAAAAAAAAAAAAAAAAGAATATGAATGGGAAATTGTAATTAATTTAATTTTTTCCTAAAACAGGTGTAAAAGTAATGAATCCTATCCATAGGATTCATTCATATTTTCATATGAATTCATTCATTCATATAAAACATTCATATTTTATCTCATTTATGTATTAGAATGTACTTGACAAAAAATTATGACATACACATTTTATTTATTCATTCATTTTACATTTTATATTTGATGTTCATTAGCTTTATCAATTGTTACCTCATCTCTCTGAAAGGGAAAACAGTTTAACTTTAAAAATTGAATAATGGCTAAAAGTTTTTAAATTATCTAGGATGAGACCAATTTTGGCAAATAGATTTTTATGATTTTTCGTTTACTACACATGTATTCGTATTTTCTAATGCAAGGGTACATGTTGGATTTATTAGTATATAGTATAAATGTTTTAATACAATAACTAAGTAAACAAGATGAGGTATATATTAACCAGTGTGATATAAGCATTCCTAATTCTATATGAAATCAGTACATTGTACCCCATAAATGCATTAATGTATACATGATCTATGTGTTTATGATTTAATAAAAAAAATTAATGTTTTGAAGAAAGAAATGGACTATTATTCTCAGTACTGTTCATGAGGCTGACTAGTCCATTTTGGGGAAAAACATTAGCTAACAGGTAAGGAGACATTATCACCTGCATATTTTTCTAATACAACACTGAGAAGATTGTATGCAATGGGTCATTCCTCTTGTTATCTTCTTCTCTCCACCTTGCTAAGGAAAGTGATACAGGACAAGTGGCACCAAGACCTGTCACCTTGGCCCTAGGGGTGTTGATGCTGTGGTAGCCGGGGAAACCAGCGGGTAGAGTCACACCTGCTGAGGAGACACTGGTGCCTTGGTGTCTCCTTCCCCCTCCCACTTCTGGCTGGTCAATTTCATGGGGTGTGGGCCTTGGTGTTTCCTTTCCCCTCTGCCTGCTGGTTGAAAAGGAAAACCCACCTTTTCTGGGGCTGGTCAATTTCATGTGAGTTTCTAAGGCCTGGGATTTCCAGCCCCCTGCTAAATGGACAGCTGGTTGTAACTTTAAAAGACCTATGCCTTAAAAGTAAATATTGAGTTCTGGCAAAACAACCTCCCTGGGACTATATATACCCCTGAGCAGAGGGCCCTGAATCTGACTTCGGAGAGAGAGCAGGAGAGCTTGTTCCCCTCCTGGGTTCTCTCTGCCAGGATCTTTGGTTTTTGTAAAAGTTTGTGTATTCTTTATGAATAAATCCCTTCGTATCGCCGATGTGTGGTCCGTGGATTCATTCTTGGAGTCACGGAGACCGAGAACCTGAAAAACTGGTATCAAAGGGACACAAGTTTTTCCTTCCTCTGGCCCCAAAGTCTGGTATCCTGCCTAAAATAAAAAATAGTCCGGAATACAGTAAGTTCTTCATGTCCCTGCTTAAATATCACCTTATTAAAATACACTTTTCTCATCATTTCCTTCAACATAAGAATCCCTCCCCATTCTAAATATGCAGACTCCTTTCTTGGTATTTTTTCTGTTTTTTGTTGTTTGTTTTGTTTTGTTTTGTGTTTTGGTTTGGTGTGCTTTGGCACTTATCACCATCTGGCATACTATACATACTGTTTTTTATTGTTTATTATTCAGGCTGCTATAAAAAATGCAATAAACTTAGTGGCCTATAAACAGTAGAAATTTATTTTTCAAAATTCTAAAGTCTAGGAAGTCCAAGATCGAGAGGTGAACAGACTCAGTGTCATGAGGGCTCAATACGTAGTTCACACACAGTCACCTTCTCACTGTGTCCTCACATGGTGAAAGAAGCTCTTTGGCATCTCTTTTATAAGGCCAATAATCCCATTAATGAGGGATCGCCCTTCATGACCTAATCACCTCCCAAGGCCCCATTTCCTAACACTTGTCCCATCATCTTGGGAGTTAGAATTTCAACAAATGAATTTTGAGAAAGACAATCACTTAAACCATCTAATGCACATCTAGTTTCCTCAGCATTTAGAACAATATCTTAATTGGGTCTTAAATAGTTGGGAATTAATGAAGGAATGAATCAAGAAATGAGGAAGCAAGAGGGATTTTCATGAATTCATGTAGCTTTCTATTCTTACGTTTCTGATTTTCTCTTCCATTCCATCTCACCACTGCCCTCCAGATCTGATGTTTTCCTAATTTTATCATTCCCTACAACTTCTACTCAATTTCTTTGTGGAAATTCTAAAGGGATAATATTGAAGGATAGTTATTATTTTCATAATAAGATAAAACAACTTGATTTAATTTCTGTAAAAATCATTATAAACTATTAAAAAATTAAGAATATTATCCAAGTGATAATTAAACATGTACTAATCTTGCATACTCTAAACCATCCCTTTCCAATAAGGCATTCTGCAATAATAGATAAGTTCTAAATCTGTGCTGTCTCACATAGCAGATACTAGACACCTGTGGCTACTTGCTTTTGAAATATAGTTAGTGAGACTAAAGAGCTGACGTTTTAAATTTTATTTAGTTTCAATTTAAATTCAGTAGACACATGATAGATAGTGTCTATCATGTTGGACAAACACAGCTAAGAACAATTATTCTCCTTTTCCATGTTCAGAAATTGTAAAAGAAATAATGCTATAAAAATGATAGAATGTATAAAAATATTGAAAAGTTAGGCTTAGCAATAACAATGCTTCTTAGTAAAATTATTATGGAAAAATGAGATAAGTTTCTTACACATTATTACAAGAGGTCTTTCTTGTCTTGTTTTATAAAAATATAGAGTAAGATATATCAAACTTACAATAATAGCCGAAATAGTCATTTATCTGAATGGTAAAACAATTCTAGTGACCCATAATTCATTACAACATGCTCTATTGATCCATTCTCTAAGAGATCAGAACAGAAAACAAATCTGTGGTTCTACTGCAATTGCTTTTAGAGCACCTGCTAACAGTAGAAGATAATAAAGATAAGCAGGTAAGTTCTTGTTCTTTGGAATTTTTATGATTCCTTTCCACATTTGATTTTTAGTCCTATCTTAATTTACGATAAAATTGGTGTTGGTCGACTGTGCTTCGATCTTATAAAAATATGATGTGTACATAATAGTTGTTAGTTTTATCTGTGGTTGTAAAGGTATCTTGTTAACCTTCCCAAATTATTGGGTAGTGTGACTCTGAAATAACAGCACTAGGCAGACATTTGCCTTATGAAAATAGGTACTGCCAAATAATAGTTGGCTTGATATTTTGAATATTGATATTCAATATTAATAAAACAGGGACCAAAAATAAAAAAACAGAAACAAAGAAACTATGGCTAAGATTCTAATTACCTCCCCTCAAAAAAATTGGAAAAGTAGAAACTTACTTCTGACTTGCACTCAGGTGGATCTAGCTCATTGACCAAACCAATACATGTAAATGGTTCAACATTAATACATCTGAAATACACAAATTTGTTATCCCCACCATACTCTCACTTTTTATATCCAGCCTAGTTCTGAATTCCAAGTTACTGTATAAATAACAATATTATATTTAAAAAGTTAAGGAGAAGATGAAGTAAAACTGTCAAATTGAAAAGATATGATAGTATTTCCATAAAATATTTTGAAATCAAAGAGGTATTATTATACCTCTTTAAGAATCTAGTAATAAGGAAAATAGCAAAATAATATATAAAAATTTATGTCTTTTTTATCAATATCAATAATAATCAACTAGAAATGCACTGAAAATAATTCCTAATGATGATAGCAAAAACTGCAAAATACTGACAAATAGTTTTATAACAAGAGACTTTAAATATATTATTGAAGGTCAAAAGCAATAGCTAAAGATAAAGATCCTGTTCTTAAATGGAAAGACTCAATATTTTTTAAAGAGGTTAATTGTCCCTGTGTTAAACTACAGAATGCATGTAATTACACATATTTGTGTGTGCATGTATGTATAAAGTTTAAAAATAGGTCTCAGGTCATTTGTTTTAAAGTTCGTGTGGAAAATCAATTTCTAAGAATAGCCAATTAAATTGCAGAAAAATAACAAAATATAAAATTACATAATTAATCAATGTGTCATTTTATGATAATAAACAAAGATAGGCAAAGCAGAGTGAGTATGTATGTGCGCATATATATACATAGAACATATAGTGACAAAAAAAATGTTGTTTGGCCAGGCATGGTGGTTCATGACTAATCCAAGCACTCCGGGAAGCCAAGGTGAGAGGATCCCTTGAACTCAGGATTTCCAGGCCAGCCTGAGCCAGAACAAAACCCCATCTCTACTAAAAAATAATAAAGTTAGCCAGGTGTTGTGGCAGGCACCTGTAGTTCCAGCTACTACAGAGGCTGAGGCAGAAAGATGGCTTAAACCTAGGAGTCTGAGGATACTGTGAGCTAGACTCATATCTTGGCACCATAGGCTAGGAAATACGGTGAGACTCTCTCTCTGCCTCTGATATATATACATACATATATATACACACACATACTCATATTATATATTTTAGACATATATATATTGATATATATGTATCTCAAGTTGTTTATTCTAAAGTTCATGTGGAAAATCAATTTGTAATATATAATATATATCATATCATATATCTCAAATATATATGTCTCAAATAATATGTACATATATTGATAAACATATCATTAAATCAGAATTGTTTGAATAATTGACAATCCATTTGGAGAAAAATTTAATGAATTCATTAATTAAATCAGTGGTTATTCACAAAATCTCCATTCCAGATATTTTAATTTTAAAATAATTCTTAAAAACTAGTTTAATATTGATAAAATTTACATTTATAAACATGTTTTATAAACTACAAAATATAAGCAAATAGTCTTACAATTTGAGGGAAGATTTTTGCTAAATCAGATAATTGTAAATTATTTATAAATGAAAACACTAATGAATTTAACTATATAAGCATTTTAAGTTTTGAGTAGGGCACTTGCACCATATACTGAGGGTGGCAGTTTTGATCCTGGCCCCAGCCAAACTGCAAAAAAAATAGCTGAGCCTTGTGGTGGGTGTCTGTAGTCCCAGCTACTCAGGAGGCTGAGGCAAGAGAATCGTATAAACCCAAAAGCTGGAGGTTGCTGTGAGCTGTGACGCTACGGCACTTGACCAAGGGCAACAAAGTGAGACTCTGTCTCGCTTAAAAACAAACAAACAAACAAACACATATTAAAAGATGTGAAAAGCATCACTATTCACTGGGACAGAATATTCACAAGATTAAAAATTGCAAAAATATGTCAATAAGTAATTCACCAAAGAATAAATAACAATTTATAATAAACATTGAAATTATTATTTTTTAATATGATAAATTTTATTTAATTTAATTAATTAATTTATTTATTTTTTCGCAAGTGAACAGTTTATTAAGAATTAAACAAAGGTATGATGTGATACAGTACAAACAAGACACTCAAGATAGGTATAATAGTACTACTCACACAAAAACTTAAATTTCACCTCAAAAAAAACCACAAGACAAAAGAGAAAGCAATTTCACTGTTTTAAAGTAAGATATTTCATGCAAAGTATTAACTCTGCCTCCCCAAAGCCCAATCTCCCAACAAACAAAAAACTATCTGGGAATACTGCTATGCTGACATATTAACCACAGTATAATCATTCATAGGAAAACAGTAATTAAGCAATGAATTAAATTAAATAACAAAGTTCAAACTGTCATAAACTCATAGACCACAATGATTTTACAAAACAAGCAATTCCAGAAATCTTATAA
>CAUYRH010039000.1:0-19470 GCA_963574655.1 Perodicticus potto | reverse complement strand
TGAGGCCTCAAGGGGCTCATGTCCATGTCCATCGAATCTTCCATGAGGTGGTGGCACGCACTTAGGTGGACGAGAAGGCGGACGGAGATAAACGAGTGCCGCTCCAAAGAACAGCCGCGCAGGACGGAATCACACCAGGGAAAGGACGCGGGCTCCCCGAGCGAATATATAGCTCCCAAATATCTCGCGAGAACTTCTCAAGTCCCGCCTCGACGCGCGTGCTCAGAAGCTCCCCTCCCTGTACGCTCGCCCTTCTGCGCAAGCGCTCTTTAACCCTGCTCCGTCTTACCTCACCCCCCCACCTCCTCCAGGTATTTCGCGGGCTTCCACCGAGCACGCGCAACCATATTGTGGCCCCACCCCTCGGCTGGCGTCGCCCGGGCTCAGGCGTGCTTTCCCCGGGTAGCGCGCGCTCCCACCTCCGGCCCTTCCACGTCTCTCCCTCTCGGGCGCGCCGGCCTCACGCGGAGAGTCGGCGCAGCCCACCCTGCAAAATGGCGTCTGCAGCTCTTTGCTGCACCAGATATGCAAGGTTAGCTGCTAGGAGATGAGCCAGAAAACACTCGATTCACCTCTCTCCGTCCCCGGGGCCCTGCAAGCCTCCGAGCAGGCATAGTCACTTGAGGACTTTTTTTTTTAACTTGCCTCTGAAGGCCTGGAGTCGGAGTCAATCGTCTCCTCCAAATTAAAGCTTCAGGTGTCAGAGGCACAGTGGACTAGGGTTATTCTTTGTTGGGATAGAAATGTAGCTCCTGCCCATACTTATTCAACTATGTTTTTATATGTCTGTCCTTTCTGAGAAAACACTTTCAGAATTAAAGGGGATCGAGTCGCCTGCAGTGAGCGGGGCGAACATCCTCCCGTAAAGCTGGGGGGTGTGCAGCCTCCGCGGTTGTGCAGCTCGTAACTGACGTCGCCGATGGAAGCAAATGACCTGTACGAGATGCACACACCCCAATTCGAATCTTCGGGCGTGAGCGTAGCAACTTAAAAAGCGACACCTTCGCAAACGATGAAGACCCCTGCCACTCCCCTTTTTGAAGGGGGCGTTTTGAAGGTCTTTTTTGCCTCAGCAGATGAAGCAAATTCCAGAATTACTGTGAGAAATAAAAAATATGATAGCGGCTTGGCGCCTGTGGCTCAACGAGCTAAGGCGCCAGCCACGTACACCTGAGCTGGCGGGTTCGAATCCAGCCCGGGCCTGCCAAACAACAATGACGGCTGCAACCAAAAAATGGCCGGGCGTTGTGGCGGGCGCCTGGAGTCCCAGCTACTTGGGAGGCGGAGGCAAGAGACTCGCTTGAGCCCAGGAATTGGAGGTTGCTGTGAGCTGTGATGCCACGGCGCTCTATCCAGGGTGACAGCTTGAGGCTCTGTCTCCATAAAATAAAAGAAAATAAAAATAATGATAGCGATACCCCTTCTTACTCCATTTTCTCCAAATACAATCCAGTTGGGAAGAACCACTATAATCCACCAACCTATTATTAACTAAATCAAAGTCCTAAATGTGGAGAAATAAATACTATCCATATGTGAATGGGGCCAGCTGTTTACCTTTTCACCACGTTCAACTTGTTAAGTCTTGTGGGTTTTGCCCGGGGCTGGATTTGAACCTGCCATCACCGGCATGTGGGGCGGACACCCTACTCCTTTGAGCCACAGGCGCCGCCGGTTCTGAGATCTTTTGAGATGCAGAATATAACTAGTTGCTACAGAAAATCCTGAGGCTTGGAAAAACATCTATATAAAGGAACAGGATTGAGAGGACAGGGATGGGACTAAGAAAGACCTGGGCGTTTAGAATGAGAAAGTCTTAAGAGGAGGTACCCAAGAGTGGAGAAGGTGTTAATGGTCTTTGAACCCACACATATAAAAAAATTTGAACTACTTAGTAATTTCTTTCTGGATTCTGGACCATGATTGTTTAAATGCATCTCAGTACAGAGCCTGAACCATATGGGAGCCATTTCCAATGTTATATAAATAAATATATTTGTTGTTTTAACATTTCAAACATGCAGAGTGTATATGAGATCATAGAAGCAAGTGGTTAAGGAAAAAACATAGTTTTTCAGATTTACAAATATAATGAATACTCCCTGTCTCTTTAATTAAAATTAATAGGCTCATACAAAGTGAACAGGTAAAAGTACCCATCTCTGTCTCTTCATTTCCTTTACAAAGGGGTAACCACTATTAATGGTTATATGAGTATCCCTTAATTATCGTTTAAATCATCAGTTCTCAACCTATGGGTCATGACCCACAGGAACTGTATGGAAGGGCCACAACATTAGGAAGGTTGAGAACCACTGCTTTAAATTATGTTAGAGGAAGAGAAATTATATAGTTGAAGGGTTTTTTTGTATTTTAATGTGAGTGGCCCCGCCAGCTAAAACAGCAATAACAACCGCAACAACAACAACAAAAAAGCCTGGCGTTGTGACGGGTGCCTGTAGTCTCAGCTACTCCTGAGGCTGAGGCAAGAGAATTGATTGCTTAAGCCCACGTTTTGGAGGTTGCTGTGAGCTGTGATGCCACGGCAGTCTACCAAAGGTGACAAAGTGAGACTCTGTCTCAAAAAAAAAAAACTTATCTTAAAAACCTAACCACCATGCCATTATAGTCCGAACCAAAATTTAAAATAACTCTTTTTTTTTTCTTTCTTTCTTTTTTTTTTTTTGAGACAGCGCCTCAAGCTGTCACCCTGGATTTAGTGCTGTGGCATAACAGCTCACTGAATCCTCCAATTCCTGGGCTCAAGCGAGTCTCATGCCTCCGCCTCCCAATTAGCTGGGACTACAGATGCCGGCCACAACGCCCAGCCATTTTTTGGTTGCAGCCGTCATTGTTGTTTGGCGGGCCAGGCTGGATTCAAACCCGTCAGCTCAGGTGTATGTTGAGCCACAGGCGCCGAGCCTAAAATAATTCTTAACAGAAAGAATTATCAAGTTCAGATATCCCCAGTTGTCTCTTAGAGTCAATTTGCTTGAATATAAGATCCTTATTTAACATACTCCTTTATCCTGTGTATTTTCTGTAAATTAGCAGAGTAAGAGCTGCACTGTCAAATGCAGTAGCCACTACCTACATGTGGCTACTTAAATTAATTAAAATTAACTAAAATTGAGCAAGTTGCTCAGTATCATTAGCTGTGTACTCGATAGTCACGTGTGGCTAATGAACGTAGTATTGGCTATCACACAAAAATATTTCCATAATCCTAGAAAGTTTTATTGGACAGTGCTGATCTAGAGGCTTAACTAGATTTAAGTTCACTTTCATGGGGATGGCTCGGCGCCTGTGGCTCAACAGGCTAAGGCGCCAGTCACGTACACCTGAGCTGGCAGGTTCGAATCCAGCTGGGGCCCACCAAACAACAATGACGGCTGCAACCAAAACATGGCCGGGCGTTGTGGTGGGCGCCTGTAGTCCCAGCTACTTGGGAGCTGTGATGCCATGGTGCTCTATCCAGGGTGACAGCTTGAGGCTCTGTCTCAAAAAAAAAAAAAAAAAAAAGTTCACTTTCATGGCAAGAAACTTATTGCTGGCAAGAGTACTTCCTGTTGTGTCAAGGCACACATAATGTCCGGCTGTTTCTCTTGTTAAATTAAAAATTGTCAGCCTGATACTTCCTTTGTAAAGTTCACCACTTATTTTTTGCCTCAGAGTTTTAGCAGATTATTGTCTCAGTTCATTGTTTCTAATTCTGTCACTCCCCCTGCATTTATTAACTGGAATTCTATAAAGAGAACTTTCCCTTATCTATTTAGTTACCTTGAAAACTAGTTTATACAAGAAAGACAGGAAAATGATTCAGTCTTTCCTTTTACTTACTTGTTTTCACAACAATAAAGTGGAATCCTAACAGTCCACAAAAGTTAGTAATTTTTTTTAGTATTTTTAAGTGCATATGAATTTTAGCATAGCTAGTGTTTCAATTTATTTTAATAATTATTTTTTGGCACTCAAAATGACCCATTTTGGCAGTAAGAGCCCGTTCAAGTTCACACTGATGCCTTTGTGAAATGAGTCTAGCAATCTCTGATAGCTTTCTTATTCCTAGTATAATAAAATACTCCAGGTTCACCTTGTATATACATCTGCCCTGATGTAAATTTAGCCATTCCTTTAGGGACCCTGGTTCCTTTAGTGGGAAGTGGTATTAGAGACCACGTTCTGGTTATGGAAGGTGCATATTACTGTTGTGTTCATTGTTTTTCTAGGACTTTTAATGGACAAAGCTAGGAAATACATTCTTAAATTAAAAAGTAGTGTACAATATTACACTCATTGTTTTGCATTTTCTTTTTTCTTTTGCCCTCGCTTAGTAATATATCCTAGACACTGCTCCATGTAAAGATTTTTTAATCCTATTGAAAAGCTGCATAAGTGGATATAGTGAATTTATTCTAGTTTAACCAGTTCCTGATAAGTGGAAATTCAAGTTTTTCCAATTTTATGCTATCAAACAATAAAGCAATGAAAAGCCTTGTACATGCATCATTTTGTATTTTTACCAGCAAATGCAACCAGTATGTCAAAGAGATATCTAATTCCCATGTTCATTACAGAATTATTCACAATAACCAAGACATGGAATCAACCTAAGTGTTTTTTCTTTTTTTGAGACAGAGCCTCAGGCTGTCACCCTGGATAGAGTGCAGTGGTATCACAGCTCACAGCAACCTCCAATTCCTGGGCTCAAGCGAGTCTCCTGCCTCTGCCTCCCAAGTAGCTGGGACTACAGGTGCCCACCACAACGCCCAGCCATTTTTTGGTTGCAGCCGTCGTTGTTTGGCAGGCCCGGGCTGGATTCGAACCTGCCAGCTCAGGTGTACGTGGCTGGCGCCTTAGCCCGTTGAGCCACAGGCGCCAAGCCCAACCTAAGTTTTATCAAGAGGTGAGTGGATAAAGAAAATGTGGAATACTATTCAGACTTTAAAAAAAGAAAGTCCAGGGCAGTGACTATGGCTCAGTGGGTAGGGCACCGGCCCCATATACCAAGGGTGGCAGGTTCAAACCTGGCCCTGGCCAAACTGCAACAAAAAAATAGCTGGGTGTTTTGGCGGGCACCTGTAGTCCCAGCTACTCGGGAGGCTGAGGCAAGAGAATCACCTAAGCCCAGGAGTTGGCGGTTGCTGTGAGCTGTGTGATGCCACGGCACTGTACTGAGGGCAATAAAGTAAAAATCTGTCTCAAAAAAAAAAAAAAAGAGGGTTCAGTTAGGCACGGTGGCTCACGCCTGTAATCCTGACACTCTGGGAAACCGAGATGGGTGGATTGTTTGAGCTCACTAGTTCAAGACCAGCTTGAGCAAAATTGAGACCCTGTCTCTAAAAACTAGCCAGGCATCATGGCAGGTCCTAGCTACTCAGGAGGCTAGGGCAAGAGGATCACTTGAGCCCAGGAGTTTAAGGTTGCTGTGAGCTATGACACCACAGCACTCTACCAAGGGGGACAAAGTGAGACTCTGTCTCAAAAATAATAATAATGCTAATAAATAGGTGGTGGATTGCTTGAACTCAGGAATTTGAGACCAGCCTGAGCAAGAGCGAGTCCCTGTCTCTAAAAAAAATAGCCAAGTGCTACGGTGGGCGCCTATAGTCCCAGCTACTTGTATGGCTGAGGCAAGAGGATGGCTTGAGCCTGAGAGTTTGAGGTTATTGTGAGCTATGATGCCACAGCACTCTACCAAGGGGGACAAAGTGAGACTATGTCTCAAAAAAAAAAAAAGTCCTTTCATTGCAGACATGATGAAAGGCACAGAAAGACAAATACCACATCATCTTCCTTACATGAGGAATCTAAAAAAGTTAAACACATAGAAACATAGAGTAGAATGGTGATTACCAGGGACTGGTGGGTGGGAAAGGACTGGGGCTATGTTGGTCAAAGTACACAAAATTTCAGTTAGAAGGAGTGAGTTCAAGAAATCTATTGTACATTATGATGACTGCAGTTAATAATATGTAGAATACTTAAAAGTTGCTAAAAGTAGATTTTAAGTGTCTCATCACAAAAAAATAGTATGTGAGGCAATGCATATGTGAAATAGCTTGATTTAGCTGTTCTACAATATATACACGTATCAAAACACCTTATTTTATATCACACACACACACATATATAATTTTAACTTGTCAAATAAAGGGGAAAATGCAAACTCTGTTTTTCTTTCATGCAACCCTTCCTACAACAGATGTGGGGTGAAGGGTTCCCTCACACTACAACTGGCTGTTTTACAACTTAATTCAATTCTGACACTGCCTTCCTAAAGTGAGTGTCACATCCCACAGGTTAAGGGCTCAATCCTGCAAGGCTGCCCCCACTTCAGACATCAATCAGAAGAGAAGCCCCGGGTTGTAAATTAAGGTTCCTAAAGCTGAGTCCCCTCCTTGAATATGATAACTTGCTAGAACAGCTCACAGAACTCAGAGAAACACTTTTTGGTTTTATGTTTTTTGAGACAGAGTCTCACTCTGCCTCAGTAGAGTGCCATGGAGTCATAGCTCTCAGCAACCTCAAACTCTTGGGTTCCAGAAATCTGCTTGCCTCAGCCTCCCAAGTAGCTGGGACTATAGGTGCCCATCACAATGCCCAAGCAATTTTTATATTTTTAGTAGAGATGGGGTCTCCCGCTTGCTCGGGCTGGTCTTGCACTCCTGTGCTCAGGCGATCCACCCGCCTCAGCCTCCCAGAGTGCTGGTATTACAGGCGTGAGCCACCACATCCAGCCAGAAACGATTTTGTTAATGGGAAATAACATAAACTCTGTAAAGTAAGTAATTTAAAGAGATCTATTCTGAGCCAAGTATGAGAACCATGGCCCAGAGCCACACCCAAGAAGCCTTCAGCAAATGGTCTGTCTGTGGTTGAGTTACAATTTAGTTTTTTTGTTTGTTTGTTTGTTTTGAGACATAGCCTCAAGCTGTCACCCTGGATAGAGTGCTGTGGCATCACAGTTCACAGCAACCTCCAATTCCTGGGCTCAAGCGAGTCTCCTGCCTCCGCCTCCCAAGTAGCTGGGACTACAGGCACCCACCACAACGCCTGGCCATGTTTTTTTTGGTTGCAGCCGTCATTGTTGTTTGGTGGGCCTGGGCTGGATTCGAACCTGCCAGCTCAGGTGTATGTGGCTGGCGCCTTAGCCTGCTGAGCCATAGGTGCCGAGCCTACAATTTAGTTTTACACTTTTCAGGACCGTAGGAATTATACATAAAGTCATAAATCAATACATGGACAGTACACTCTGGTTTGCTCCAAAAAGGCAGGACACCTTGAGGTGAGGGAGGGCAGTTTACAGGTTATAGGTGGGTTTAAAGATTCTTTGATTTGTAATGGGTTAAAGAAATGAAACTTCATCTAAAGGCTTGGAATGGTTTGAGTTAAGGAAGTCTGCTAAGCAATTGGGTAAACTGAGGATCTGCAGGTGTAGTTCAAGCTTTGTCTTGCATAGTCTTAGGCCTGGAAATGAGTTGTAAAGCATATCTCCAAGAAGGGAGGGGGCATGAGGAAGCCTGCCTGACCTCTCTTCTTATGGCCAGCAACTCAGCGTTAGGGTGTTTCTAGGGCCCCCTTGACTAATAGGTTGTCCACTCAATCACCTGGGGGGGAGGGACTTAAGCTTTTATTTTCGTTCACACTTTACATACATTTACTAGTTTATTATAAAGGACGTTATAAAAGACAAAGATATGTAGGTGGGTAGATTAAGAGAGGTTGATTAATAGGTACAAATTATACACTTAGACTTGATGTTCAAAAGATCAGCAAGAGACTACAGTTAACAATCAATTGCACATTTCAAAATAGCTAGAGGAAAATAATTCAAATGTTTCTAGCATAAAGAAAAAATAAATAGGGTGGGATGGTGGCTTGAGCCTGCGAGTCTGAGGCAGAAGGATTGCTTGAGCCCAGGAGTTTGAGTTTGCAGTGAGCTATGATGATACTGCTGCACTTTACCCAGGGTGGAAAAGGGAGACTCTGTCTCAAAAAAAAAAAGGGAAAAAGAAAATAAGATAAATATTTAAGTGATGGGTATTCAGTTGCCCTAATTTGACTATATGTGGTATGAATGTATTAAATTATCACATGTACCTCAAAAATATGTACATCTAATATGTCTCAATAAGAAAATAAATAAATGAGACACAGATGAACAGCCAAATAAAAAAGTACACAGGACAGGATCTGGAAGTGTGCCAGCACAGCACAGGAGCTTCTGTCCCCCGTGGAGATGGGTATACCACCCTCCCAGGCGTGGACGCTTTTACTACTCTGGAGTTTCATCACATCTTGTCCTTCAAGAATTATTATAAGGCTTAATCTTCCTGCATGCCCCTCTTTCCAAAGGCCAGTGAATGGGGCTGAAAGTTCCAACTCTCTAATCACTTGGTCTTTCCCGTGAGGCTATCTTGAGGCTATCTATGGCCTCCTCACAATTCCCCACCTGTGTCCTGAAGCACCCCCCCCATAAACGTAAACTCAGGTATGATCAAAAGGAGCACATTGTGAATATCAAAAGGCACCCCTCTTACAGGGGTGAGCTGAGCTCCAGGTTCGAGACCAGCCTGAGCCAGAGTGAGACCTGGGGCAAAGACCACATATATTTCATATTATGCCACATCACCACAAATACATAATATGTGAGGTAATACGTTTGTTCAGGCTTTTTTTTTCTTTAAGATAATGCATTCATTAAAGGTTAATAGCCATTCCTCAGTGTGTACGTATTTCAAACCATCCTATTGTAC
Source organism: Perodicticus potto (assembly GCA_963574655.1). Taxonomy (NCBI): domain Eukaryota; kingdom Metazoa; phylum Chordata; class Mammalia; order Primates; family Lorisidae; genus Perodicticus; species Perodicticus potto. Next base: position 10,711 of record CAUYRH010039000.1, on the reverse strand, counting down.
ATCACAAATATATACATGTTTTTATTTTTCAATTTAAAAACAAATAAATAAGAAGATAAATAAATATATAAATAAACAGTCCACCCCTGGCCCAGAAGATTCTATGCATGTTCATGGACAATGTTTTTATAAGTAGGCATATGCTTTAATTTCTCTTCAATCAACATGTAGGGGTGAAAAACTAGTTCACGTGAGAGATCCATGTTTAACTTTTTCAGAAACTGTCATATTGCTTTGCAAATTTGTTATGCCACTTTACATGGCCACCAGCAGTGTGTGAGAGTCTTATTTTATTTTATTTATTTATTTATTTATTTTTTTGGAGACAGAGTCTCACTTTGTCTCCCTTGGTAGATTGCTGGGGTATTATAACTCACAGCAGTCTCAAACTCTCAGGCTCAAGCAATTCTCTTGCCTCAGCGTCTCAAGTAGCAGGGATTATAGGCGCCCGCCACAATGCCTGGCTATGTTTTTTTTAGAAGCAAGGTCTCACTCTGGCTCAAGCTGGTCTCGAACCTGGAGCTCAGGCAATCCACCCACCTCGGCCTCCCAGAGTCCTAGGATTACAAGCATGAGCCAAGAGTTTTAATTCTAACACATTCTCACCAACATTTTTCTTTTTTAAACAGAGCCTCACTCTGTTGCCCTAGCCTAGACAGTCTTGACGTTAGACTAGCTTACAGAAACCTCAAATTCCTGCCTCAGCCTTCTGAGAAGCAGGGACTACAGGCGCCCTCCACAACACTCAGCTAATTTTTCTATTTTTAGTAGAGATGGAGTCTCACTCCTGCTCAGGCTGGTCTCCAATTGTGAGCTCAAGTGATCCTCTAGCCTCGGCCTCCCAGAGTACTAGGATTATAGGCATGAACCACTGGGCCTGTCCTTCATCAACACTTTTTAATTTTGGATATTCTATTCCTATTGTTGTAATCTTATTGTGCTTTTTTTTTTTTTTTTTTTTTTGGAGACAAAGTCTCACTCTGTCACCCCAGGCTGGAGTACCATGGCATCAGCCTAGCTCACAGCAACCTCAAAACTCCCCAAGTTCAAAATGTCCTCCTGCCTATGCCTCCAAGTAGCTGGGCCTACAGGGGCCAGCCATAACTGGACAGCCAGTTAATTCTTCTTTTCTTTCCTTCTTTGTTTTTTTGAGACAGAGTCTCACTATGTTGCCCTCAGTAGAGTGCTGTGGCATCACAGCTCACAGCAACCTCCAACTCTTGGATTTAAGCAATTCTCTTTCCTCAGCCTCCCAAGTAGCTGGGATTATAGGTGCCCGCCACAACACCAGGCTATTTTTTGGTTGCCATTTTCATTGTTGTTTAGCAGGCCTGGGCCGGGCTTGAACCCACCAGCTTCGGTGTATGTGGCTGGCACCCTACTCATTGAGCTACAGGTGCGAAGCCTAATTTTTCTATTTTCAGTAGAGAGAGGGGCTCACTCTTGCATAGGCTATTCTCAAACTCCTGAGTTCTGGCAATGTACCTGCCTAGACCTCTCAGAGTGCTAGGATTATAGGCACGAGCCACCATGCCCAGCCTTTTGCCCATTTTTTAAATGACTTGTTTCTTATTTCTGAGTTTTTTTGGGGGGGGGGGGTCTTTATAAATTCTGGGTAAAAGTCCTTATCATTCTCATCATTTGCAAATATTTTTTCCTAGTCTATAACTTTGTGTTCCCTTTATTCCCTTAACAGTGTCTTTTGTTTTTTTTGTTTTGTTTTGTTTTGTTTGAGACAGAGCCTCAAGCTGTCACCCTGGATGGAGTGCCGTGACATCACAGCTCACAGCAACCTCCAATTCCTGGGCTCAAGCGAGTCTCTTGCCACTGCCTCCCAAGTAGCTGGGACTACAGGCACCCGCCACAATGCCCGGCCATTTTTTTTGGTTGCAGCCATCATTGTTGTTTGGCAGGCCCCGGCTGGATTCGAACCCGCTAGCTCAGGTGTACGTGGCTGGCGCCTTAGCCTGTTGAGCCACAGGCACCGAGCCAACAGTGTCTTTTGAAAAGCAAAAGTTTTTTTTTTTATGAATTCCTTTATCAATTTTTTCTTATATGAATTATGTTTTTGGTATACTATCTAAAGTATCTTTACCTAACCAAAGGACTAAAAAAGAAATTCCTCTCTTTTTTTTTTTTTTTTTTTTTTTGAGACAGAGCCTCAAATTGTCACCCTGGGTAGAGTGCTGTGGCATCACAGCTCACAGCAACCTCCAACTCCTGGGCTCAAGCGATTCTCCTGCCTCCACCTCCCAAGTAGCTGGGACTACAGGCGCCAGCCAAAACGTCTGGCTATTTTTTGGTTGCAGCCATCATTGTTGTTTTAGGGGGCCCAGGCTGGATTCGAACCTGCCAGCTCAGGTGTATGTGGCTGGCGCCTTAGCCACTTGAGCCACAGGCACTGAGCCATCCTCTCATTCTGTTTTTAGTTTTTTTTCCTTTCAGTAGTTTAAAGATGTTGCTTCATTAGTTGGCATTTTTTTCCAGTTTGTTTTTTTTAACAAGAAGTCTACTGTCATTGTGTTAACATTTTGTCTTTATCCCTGATTTTAAGCTATTGATTATAATAATATAATGTGCCTTGGTATAGTTTTCTTCAAGTTTCTTTTGTCTGAGGTTCATTGAGTTTCTTGAATCTGTAGATATGTAGTTTCCATCAAATTTGGGATATTCGAAGTATGTCTGTATTTACGTAGTGATGGAGTCTTGCTCAGTTGGCCAGGCTGGAGTGTGGTAGTGCAGTCACAGCTCACTGCAACCTGGAACTCCTCCCACCTCAACCTCCCAAGTAGGTGGGACTCTAATTGTGCACCACCACACTTGGCTAATTTTTTGATTTTTGGTTGAGGCAAGGTCTCAGGATCTTACCATGTTTTCCAGAATGGTCTGGAACTTCTGGCCTTGAATGATCCTCCTCCCTTGGCCTCCCAAAGGGCTGAGATTATGGGCCTGAGCCACCAGGCCTGGCCATGCCATTATTATTTAAAATATTTTCTTGTTCTCTCCTTTATCTCCACTCCTAAGGAGATAAGTGAAGTGAAGTCTTCTCTCTATAGAGAAGTGAAAGCTTCTGATAAAGTTGGTCGTTCTGGGAGAGAAAAGCCATCACCTGCATCATAGCCTTCTGAGTACAGTTCAGACTTATCTTTACATATACAGTAGGCTATTCAAGTTGTCCCACGGTTCACTAATACTTTACTTTCTTTTCAGTATTTTTTTCCTCAGTGTTTCATTTTTCATAGCTTCTATTGCTAGATCTCCATGTTTTACTCATCTTCTTCATTATCCAGTCTGTTGTTAATTCCATTTAGTATATTTCTTTCTTTTCTGGGAATTTTTTTTTAATTCAAGTGGGATCCAATTTATTTGTAGAGTGTGTTGTTCCTGTGTGTATTGTATACCACGTGAAGAGGATCCCTGTCTGTTTCTGACAGGGTAATATTAATCTCATCATCCAAGTGAGCACACAGTGTATCTCAAAGGTCAGAAAGAAAGCCTCGTTCTGTGTTGCTGTACTCACAAAGGATGACTTTTATTTCTTGGGAAGCAGCATCCAGAGATGGAACATCTGACCTGTGAGGTAGAGGTCATCCTCTACACCCTAGAGAATGCTGTTCCCAGAACCAACGCGCAGGGCCATGACTTTGACTTAGGAGATCCTCCTTGCCCCAAGAACTAAGCGAATATAAGATCATTTTAGGTGTCTTTTGATTTGCTTAGTCATGGTTGCCAAGGAGATAGATTCATCCAGTGTGCATAACTGTTCCATTCACTATGTCCCAGTATAGAGAAGTGAAAGCTTATGATAAAGTTGGTCGTTCTGGGAGAGAAAAGCCTTCACCTGCATCAAAGCCTTCTGAGTACAATTCAGACTCATCCATGTTTGTTCCACTTCAGAAATCTGGTTCCAGAAACTCTCCTCTTGCATCACTACCAGTCTGGCGCCTCTCAGACTTTCTTTTTATGTCTATAAAGTCTATTTGATTCTTTTTATATCATTCATTTTCCTTTATAATGGTAATGTTTTTCCCTATCTTCTTGACCATATGTAATATAATATCTGTTTTGATGCCTTTTTTCTGCTAATTTTATCATTTCTGTTAATTCTGAGTCTGTTTTTTTTCCTAGAAATAGATGATCACTAAATGAGAAAATAGATATCAACAAGCATCAGGAAAAGGAAGCATTCCATAATGAATACCATAGAGGCAACTGAAAAGTAATATGGAAAACCAACCCAACAATCATATGGATTAAGACACATACACACACAGTAAGCCACAGAAAAAGTACTTGAAAACAAAATACAGGGTGTCCCAAACATCACCATACATAGGAAAAATGGGAAATTGTAACTAAATGTACCTTTATTTTCAAAATATTCATTACAAAATTTTAATTTTAGTTTGGAAATTAACTGAGAAAAATTATTTATCCCAAATGTAGAGGATACTTACTAAGAACTGAAGGTAGTATATAAAAATTCAACAACTTTGTCTAGTTAGAAAGTTAACCTTTTGGACAATACCAAATAACAGTGGGAAATACTAGACCACAGGGACACTATCTGCCACCAACACCAAAGGTCACGACCAGAGGCTATTACAGGAGCATCCACCGTACATCCGCTACACTGATTTTAATACCTGAGGGCAGGCTGGGCACAGTGGTTCATACCTGTAATCCTAGCACTCTGGGACGTTGAAGTGGGAGGATCCCTTGAGCTCAGGAGTTTGAGACCAACCTGAACAAAGCAAGACACCATTCCTGCTAACAATAGTCAGGCATGGCGGTGGGTGCCTATAGTCCCGGCTACTCAGGGTGAGGCAGGAGAATCACTTGAGCCCAAGAGTTTGAGTTTGTTGTGAGCTAGGCTGATGCCATGGTACTCCAGCTGTGGCAACAGAGTGAGACTCTGTCTCAAAACTAAAACAAGACAAAACTAAACTAAACTAAACTAAAACCAAAAAGGATAAACTCAAACGAGGGCAGTTTATTCTTGCCATGAAGAATGCAGGAATTCAGAAATGCGGAGTATTCAGCCTCACCAAGAAACAGATATACATGAAAACAGAGACGCAACCACTAAAAAAAGCCACATGGATGTGGCCAATGCTGCAGTAACAAGCACACCTGTGCAGTGCTGAGCGTAAACCGACACCTGGGCACCTGGGGCTGAGATGGGTACGGACAGATGTCATGGGGACCGAGGTACCGCTGCCTCAGGGGAACAAGCAGGAACCCAGGACAACAGCATCAACTCTGATCTCAGTTTGGAGTTGCCACCATGGGAAAGCACAAATCCCAAGAAGATTTTTTTTATTATTATTAAATCATAGCTGTGTACATTAATGCAATCATGGGGTACAATGTGTTAGTTTTATATACAATTTGAAATATGTTAACCAGTTTGATGAAAATATTTCAAATTGTATATAAAACCAGGAAGATTTTGATTAAGGTGAGGACAATCTGCTTGTCCTCTGATCCTAAATATGTGACTGGAATTTGGGAAGAAAGCAAGAGAAAGCAAACACCAAGCTCCAGAAGCACAAAGTTCGTGAAAGCATGAGCTGACTCGCTTTCTGAGTCTGTTTTTTTTTTTTTTTTTTCTTTTTCTTGAGACAGAGCCTCATGCTGTCACCCTGGGTAGAGTGCCATGGCATCACAGCTCACAGCAACCTCCAATTCCTGGGCTCAAGCGAGTCTCTTGCCTCCGCCTCCCAAGTAGCTGGGACTACAGGCACCCACCACAATACCCGGCCATTTTTTGGTTACAACCATCATTGTTGTTTGGCAGCCCCGGGCTGGATTCGAACCCACCAGCTCAGGGGTACGTGGCTGGCGCCTTAGCCCGTTGAGCCACAGGCGCCAAGCCTCTGAGTCTGTTTTGATCGACTGACTTTTACCCTCATCGTGAGTGGTATTACAGATGATAGGTAAAAACTGAAGAAAAAGTGAATCAGAACACTCGAGACCAAAGTGCAGCCAAAGCAGTGATGTTTATTTTGACACTTGGGTGCAAGTGGCTAAGATCTAAATGATGTCAGTGGGAGTGGGTATCAGTCTTACAGAGCTGGCCAAGGGGTAGCTGATGAGTTCATTTCTGTCAAGGACCACCAAGCTGCTGTTCTTATCAGGACATTAAAGATGTCATCTCATCATAGTGACTCTCTTGGCAGGTTCCTCTTATCTTCTCTCTGGTCTATAACTGGGCAGGGCCCGGGCGTGCCTGCAGCATGTCTCTCTTACATGAGTTATGTCCACCTGTAACAAAGTCTCACAGAATGGCTTTCCAAGATGGAGTTAGTTTGGCCAACCTAACAGTATTCTCCTTCTTTGCAAACTTACTGAATTTTTGAATGGATACCAGGTATTGTCAGTTTCACATTGATGGGTGCTAAATCTTCTTTTCTTTTCTTTTTCTCCTTCTCCTTCTCCTCCTCCTCCTCTTACTCCTCTTTTTCTTTTTCTTCTTCTTCTTCTCAGTGACAACAAACACTGTACTGTAACTCTTTGGTTAAATGTATTTATTTAATTTATTTATTTATTTGAGACAGAGCCTCAAGCTATCACCCTAGGTAGAGTGCTGTGGCATCACAGCTCACAGCAATCTCCAATTCCTGGGCTCAAGCAAGTCTCTTGCCTCTGCCTCCCAAGTAGCTGGGACTGCAGGCGCCCACCACAACGCCCGGCCATTTTTTGGCTGCAGCTGTCATTGTTGTTTGGCGGGCCCCGGGCTGGATTCGAACCCGCCAGATCAGGTGTACGTGGCTGGTGCCTTAGCCCACTGAGCCACAGGCACCAAGCCAGTTAAATGTATTTCTAACTGCTGTCAGCTACTTCCAAAAGTGGAGCTTTTGCCAGTGACTTAGCCATTTCACACAAAAGTCAAGTTTTCTATCACAGTACCAATACCTAGTACCCCCAAAGCCAAAGAGAGTGGAGGTTTAGACTCAAGAAAAAACTGTCCAAGCCTCACCCAAAAGGGTGAGTGGCACATTTTTCTGTATTCCTCAAGGGTTCTCAGACTCATTATAAATCTGAAGATTTCTTTTGTTTTATATTTCAGAGTACTACAGGGGTACAAATATCTTGTTACATGAATTGCTTTTGTGCACAGTTTGAGTCAGAGTTATAACTGTGCCCCTCACCAGGATAGTGTGCATTGTACCTGTTAGGTATGAATTTACCCCTCTCCTCACTCCTCCCATCTGCTTGCTTTCCATTCAGTTTTACTGCTACATATGCTCATGGGTATTGGTCAATCAGTTCCATTTTAATAGTGATTACGTGTGATGTTTGTTTTTCCATTCTTGTGAAACTACACTTAGAAGAATGGTCTCCAGTTCCACCCAGATTTTACAAAAGGTATTAGTTCATCATTTTTATGGCTGTGTAGTACTCCATGATATACACATACCACATTTTATTAAGCTACTCATTATTCATGGGCCCTTATGTTGGTTCCACATCTTTGTGATTGCAAATTGTGCTGTAATAAACATTTGAATGCAGGTGTCTTTTTGATAAAATTGCCTATTTTCCTTTGGGTAAATACCTAATAGTGGGATTGCTAAATCAAATAGTAGGTCTACTTTTAGATCTTTGAGATATCTTCATATAGCTTTCTACTGAGTTTGTATTAGTTTGCAATTGCACCAACAGTGTGTAAGAGTTCCTTTTTTTTTGTTTTTTTTTGAGATAGAGTCTCACTCTGTTGCCCTGGGGTAGATCGCCATGGCATCATCATAGCTCACAGCAATCTCAAAGTCTTGGGCTTAAGTGATCCCCATGCCTCAGCTTCACCAGTAGCTGGGTCTATAGGCACCCACCACAACACCTAGCTAATTTTTTCTATTTTAGTAGGGACGGGGTCTCGCTTTTGCTCAGGCTGGTCTCAAACTCTAGCTCAAGTGATCCTCCCGCCTTCTGCCTTGGTCTCCCTAACAGACATGAGCCACCACACCTGGCCAAGAGTTTCTTTTTCTCCACATCCACACCAGCATCTGTTTGGGCACTTTTTTGGGGGGGAAGGGACAGAGTGTCACTCCGTTGTCCTAGGTAGAGTGCCACAGCATCATAGTTTGTTGCAACTTCAAACTCCTGGGCTCAAGTGATTCTCTTGCCTCAGCCTCCCCAGTAGCTAGGACTACAGGCCTGCACCACAATGCTCAGTTTTTCTATTTTTTAGTAGAGAAAGGGTTCTTGCTCTTACTCAGGAGAGTCTCGAATTCCTGACCTTAGGCAATTCACCCACCTCAGCCTCCCAAAGTGCTAGGATTATAGGTGTGAGCCAAGGCACTGAACTGTTTGGGATTTTTTGATAAATGCCATTCTTGTGGGTTTTGTTTGTTTATTTGGGGGACAGAGTCTCACTCTGTCACCATGAGTAGAGTGCTATGGCATCATAACTCACAGCAACCTCAAATTCTTGGGCTCAAGTGATCCTCTCACCTCAGCCTCCTGAGTAGCTCGGACTACAGGTGCCTACCACCATATCTGACTATTTTTAGAGGATGTTGGCTCAGGCCGGTCTCAAACTCCTGTGTTCAAGCAATCCATCTGCCTCGGCCTCCCAGAGTGACAGATGTCTCCCACTTTTTTATGGAGTTGTTCGGTTTTTTTCTTGCTGATTTCCTTGAGTTCTTTATAAATTCTGGATATCAGCCTTTTATCAGATGTATAGCATGCACGTACATTCTCCTATTCTGTAGGTTGCCTATTCATTCTATTGATTGTTTCTCTGGCTGTGCAGAAGTTTTTTAATTCAATTAAGTCTTTTGTTAATTTTTGTTTTTGCTATAATTGCCTTTGGGATCTTCTTCATAAATTATTTGCTTAGGTCAATGTCTATAAGAGTTTTTCCAGAGTGGGGTCTAGGACTGAGATCCAGGCCCCAGAGCTGGGGTCCTGGGGCTGTGGGCTCATGACTCAGTGGGCATTTCTGATGCATGGAGCCACGCTGGAGGACAGCCTGTGGTTCCATTCCAGACAGCACAGCCTGGCTGCTACTGCCATGGAGCAGGATTGAGCTGAAAGCTCGTTTATACTCACTCTTTCAACATGTGCGCAGAGCCTATATCCTAGGCTAGTGCTGTGCAGTGGAGATAGAATACAAGCCAACTACAGAATTTTAAACTTGCTAATAGTTGTACTAAAAAGATATAAAGAAACAGCAGAAATCAATTTTGGTAACCCAATAAATACATGCAAACAATGTTAAAAAAAGGTTTTCCAACATTTTCTTCTAAAATTCTCATAATTTCATGCCTTGGGTTTAAGTCTGTTATCCATCATGAATTAATTGTGAGTGGTGAGAAGTGCTGATCCTTTGGCTATCCAGTTTTCCCAGAACTATTTATGGAATAGGGATTCTATTCCCACTGTATGTTATTGTCTGCTTTGTTAAAAAATCAGATGGCAATTTGAGGATGGATTTATAGCTGGGTTCTCTGTTCTGACCCATTGGCCTATGTCCCTATTTTTATTTTTCCCAAGACAGAGTCTCAAGCTGTCACCCTGGGTGGAGTGCTGTGGCATCATAGCTCACAGCAACCTCCAACTTTTGGGCTTAAGCAATCCTCTTGCCTCAATTTTTTCTATTTTTAATAGAGACAGAGTATTGCTTTTGCTCAAGCTGGTCTTGAACTCATGAGCTCAAGCTATCCAGAGTGCTAGGATTATAGGCGTGAGCCACCAAGCCTAGCCTGGTCCATTTTTCTGTTCCTGTGCCAGTACCATGCTGTTTTGGTTACCATAACCTTGTAGTATAGTTTGAAGTCTGGTAAAATAATGCCTCTCGATTTGTCCTTTTTGCTTAAGGTTGCTTAGGCTTAAGTTTGCTTTGGCTCATTTTTGAATACACCTGAAGCCTAGAATTATTTTTCTACATCTGTGAAAAATGATGTTGGGATTTTAATGGGGATTGAATTGAATCTGTAGATCACTTTGGGTGGCATAGACGTTTTAACAATGTTGATTCTGGTGATCCATAAGCATTATATATTTTTCCATTTGTTGTCATCTTCTGTGATTTCCTTCCTCAGTAATTCATAGTTCTCCCTGGTTGAATATATTCCTATGTATTTTGTTCTCTTTGTTGCTATTGTGAAAGGTATTGAAACTTTGATTTGATGCTCAGCTTATCTATTGTTGGTAGGAATGCTATTGACTTGTGTACATTGATTTTGTATCCTGAGACTCTGCTGAATTTATTTATCAATTCCAAAAGTCTCTTGGCAGAATCTTAGGGATTTCTAGATATAATATTTTCAGCAAAGAAGGATATTTTGACCTCTATTCTCCCTATTTGAATACCTTTGATTTCCTATTCTTCTCTAAGTCCTCTAGTTAGGATTTCTAGCACTGCATTGAATAGAAGTGGTGATAGTGGGCAACATTGTCTAGCTCCAGATCTAAGCAAGAATGCTTTCAGTTATTCCCCATTCAGTATGATGTTGGCTGTGGGTTTGTCATATGTGGCTTTTATAATTTTGAGTGATGTTTCATGTATGCCAATTTTGTTAAGAGTTCTTATCATAAAAGGATGCTAAATTTTGTCAAATGCTTTCTTTTTTTTTTTTTTTTTTTGAGACAGAGCCTCAAGCTGTCACCCTGGATAGAGTGCAGTGGCATCACAGCTCACAGCAACCTCCAATTCCTGGGCTCAAGCAAGTCTCTTGCCTCCGCCTCCCAAGTAGCTGGGACT
>CAUYRH010038999.1:0-17511 GCA_963574655.1 Perodicticus potto | reverse complement strand
ACAAGATAAAACCAAACCTAAAATTAGTAGAAAAAATAGTAAAGAGGAGAAATAAATAAATGAAATGGAAACAAAAAAGATAAAAGATCAATGAAACAAAAAGTTGTTCTTTTTAAAAGTTGAAAAAAATTGACATACCCTTAGCCAGACAAAGGAAAAACAGAGGGAAGTCCCAAATAAATAAAATCAGAGATGAGAAAGGAGACATTACAACTGATTACCATAGAAATCTAAAGGCTCGTTAGACAGTATTATGAGAAACGATATGCCAAAACAGTGTAAACCAACAAGAAATGGATAAATTCCTAGACACATACAGCCTACCAAGATTGAACCAGGAAGGAATCCAAAATCAAAATGAATCAACAACAAATAATGAGATAGAATTAATTAGCAGTATAAATTATCCTTTCAAAGAAAAGCCCAGATCCTGATTGCCTCACTTCTGAATTCCACAAATAATTCAAAGAAGAGTTAATACAAATTAACTCTTGAAGAAAAGGGAATACTCCCAAAATCATTCTATGAGATCTGTCTCATTCTGATGCCAAAACCAGATAAAAACACCACCAAAAAAGGAAAACCATAGCCCAAAATCTCTAATAAACACAGACACAAAAACACTCATCAAAATACTAGCAAACCAAATTTAACAACACATTAAAAAGATTATTCATCATAAACAAGTAGAATTCATCCCAGCATGCAAGGATGGCTTAATGTTATGTAATCAATCAATAAAATGTAGGACAAAAACTATATGATCGTTTCAATTGATGCTGAAAGAGCATTCAATAAAATTCAACATCCCTTCTTTTTTTTTTAATAATTTTATTAAATCATAATTGTGTACATTGGTGCAATCATAGGGCAGAATGTTCAACATCCCTTCTTAATAAAAAAAAACAAAACTCTTAAAAAATTGGATATAAAAGGAACTTACTTCAACACACTAAAAACCATGTATGACAGACCCATAACTAGTAAACTGAATAGAGAAAAAACTGAAAGCCTCTACTCTGACATCTGGAATAAGAAAAGGATGCCCACTTTCACCATGTTATTGAACACAGTACTGGAAGTTCTAGCTAGAACAATCAGGAAAAAGTTAGAAAAAGCATTCAAATTGGGAAGAAAGATGCCAATATATTGTTCTTTGCAGAGATATGATCTCAAATCTAGAGAAACATAATGACTCCACACACACATGCACACACACAAAAAACTACTAGAACTTATAAACAAATTCATTAAAGTTGCAAGATACAAAATCAACATACAAAAATCAACAGCATTTCTATATACCAACAGTAAACAATCTGAAAAAGAAATGAAGAAGGTAATCTCATTTACAATAGCTACAAATAAAATACCTAGGAATAAACTTAACCAAAGTGAAAGATGTCTATAATGAAAACTATAAAACAATGATGAAACAAGTTGAAGAAGACACAAAAATAGAAAGATATTCTATGCTCAAACATTGGAAGAATCTCTATCATTAAAATGTCTATACTTCCCAAAGCAATCTACAGATTCAAGGCAATCTCCATCAAAATGCCAAAGACATTCTTCACAGAAATAAAAACAACCCTAAAATTTACATAGAACCACCAAAGATCCAGAGTAGCAAAATCTATCCTGAGCAAAAAGAACAAAACTGAAGGAATCACATTACATACCTTCAAATTATACTACAGAGTTGTAGTCACCAAAACAGCATAGTACCGGCATAAAAACAGACAAATAGGCCATGGAGCAGAATAAAGAACCTGGAACTAAATACACACATCTATAATGAACTTTGACAAAGTTTCCAAGAACATACAGTGGGGAAAAGATGGGCTCTTCAATAAATGGTGATGGGAAAACTGGATATGCAGAAGAATGAAACTAAATCCTTATCTCTTGCCATATAAAATCCAAACAAAATGGATTAAAAACTTAAATCTGAGACTATGAAACTACTGAAAGCAAACGTGGGGGAAATACTTCAAGACATTGGTCTCGGGGCTAGACAATGATTTCTTGAGTAATATACCCAAAGCACAGACTCCAGGCAGAATTGGACAGATGGGATCATATCAGGCTGAAAAGTTGTCCAGTAAAGGAAAAAATGAACAGAGTAAAGAGACAATCCACAGAATGAGAGAAAATATTTGTAAACTACCCATCTGGCAAGGTACTAAATAGCTAGAATATTTAAGGAGCTCCAACAACTCAGGAAAAATTTCAAATAATCTGATTTAAAAATGGGCAAAGGATCTCAATAAACATTTCTCAAATGAGGATATACAAATGGCCAATGAGTACATGAAAAAAATTTTCAACATAATTAGTCATCAGGGAAGAAACTACAACAAGATGTCATCTCACCCAGTTAAAATGGCTTTTATCACAAAAACAGGCAATAGTTAGATGGACAGAGTGGCTCACCCCTGTAATCCTAACTAACACTTTGGGAAACTGAGGTGGGTGAATTGCTTGAGCTCAGAAGTTCAAGACCAGTCTGAGCAAGAGCAAGACATCTCTGCTAAAGATAGAAAAACTAGCCAGGTGTGCTGGCAAGTGCCTATAGTCTCAGCTACTCGGGAGGCTGAGACAAGGGGATCACTTGAGCCCTAGCGTTTGAGGTTGCTGTGAGCTATGATCCTATCCTTGCCAGCATTCATTACTGGCAGGGATGAATGCTGGCAAGGATGTAGAGAAAGGGGAACCTCTTGGTCAGAATGCACATTAACAAAGCCACTATGGAGAACTGTAAGGAGGTTCCTCAAAAACCTAAAAATCGAACTACCACATGATCCAGTGGTCCTACTGCTGGGCATATATCTGAAGGCGAGGAAATCAGTATATTGAAAAGATACCTCCACGCTCATGTTTAGTGCAGCACTATTCACAATAGCCAAGATCTGGAATCAACCTAGGTGCCCATCAGTGGGTGAATGCATAAAGAAATGGTACATATACATGGTGGAATATATACTATAGCCACAAAAAGAATGAAATCCTGCCATTTGCAACAACATGAATGGAACTACAGAACATTGTGTTAATGGAATAAGCCAAGGGCAGAAAGATAAATCTCACATATTCTCACTTATGAGAGAGTTAAATATTAAAAACAATTTATCTCATGGAGGCAGAGAGTAGCATGATGGTTACCAGAGGCTGGGAGGGTAGTGGAGAGGGGGAGATAAAGAGTAGATGGGTGATGTGTACAAAAATATAGTTAGAATAGACAATATCAGAAAGAACAACAAAGTGACTATTATCAACAATAAGTTAGGGTATACTTTCAAATAACTATAAGAGTGGAATTAGAATGTTCTTAACACAAAGAAATGATAAATGGCTAAGATGATGGGTACCCCAATATACCTTATCTGATTAGTTCATGTTGCATACCTATATCAAAATACCACATGTACTCTGCAAAGATACACAGCTATTATGTACCCATAATAAGTAAATTTTTAAAAATAAAAATAATTTAAAAACTTAATGTTAATAATAGTTTCATTACCTTGGAAATAAATGTATAGATTAGGTTGTTTTATTTCAAAATAATTCCCCAGTAAGCACAATGATTCTTTAGAAATTGGAACTAAACATAAATTAAACGATTTCAAAAACAAAACTATAAAAAGCATTTACATTCTGTTCATTGCACAGATACTGCATTTAATGTGGCATGTGGGCACATTTAAGTGAGTTTGATAAAATGTGAGACCGTATTTCCAAAAGTAAGTGTTAGAGACCAACAAAGTCTTAAAATTTCTCTGCTTTCACCTTGCCTTCCCCCATAGGCACATGCCCAGACATTCTGCTGACCAGTAAAGAAATCTTACTGATTTCTATGCCATTCCTCTTGACTCACATTTTGGTTTCCAGGGACTCTTAGCTCCAGTTTTTTCTTCCAGGTTTTTATCAGTAATTTTATATTTGGCATCTTTCACACACCGAGATTTATACTTTCACGTAAGCAATAAGAAAAATAGGAATAGATAAGCCATTAAAAAATGATCTCATTTGCATGCAAATGTCTTCATGAAAGGAAAAATCTTTTGTGAAGAAAAAATAGACTGGGTGCTGTGGCTCACACCTGTAATTCCAGCATTTTGGGAAGCCCAGACAAGAGGATCACTTGAAGCCAGGAATGTGAAAACAGCCTGGGTAAAATAGTGAGACCCCTTTACTATGTGGATTGGTGATGCATGCCTGTAGTCCTAGCTACTGTGGAGGGTGAGGCAGGAGTCTCTCTTGAGTCCCAAAATTTGAAGTTACAATGAGCTGTGGTCATGCCAATGCATTCTAGCCTTGGCAACAGAGTGAGATCCTCTCTCTTAACCAAAAAAATAATAATAAAAGTAAGGTCATTCTATGAATGACTGAAGTGAAATTATGTATAGATAGAATATCATTCTTCCTTGAGACAAAATTTTAGCAGTTTTAGTATTTTAAATCTGGCCAATCATAAAGATAAAAAGCTAAGAAAGATTTTGGAGACAGAAATACCTGGATTTGGATCCTTCATCTTTCATTTACTGGTTGTAAGATCTAGAAAAAGTTGCCTAAGTCTTGGAACCTCTCAGTTCTGCTATCCACAAAAAAAATTATATAATAAATTATACACATATCATAATACATTATAATAAGGAAAACCTTGAATAACCAAAATAAGCTTGAAAAGAATGAAGTTGGAGGATGCACACTTCATGATTTCAAAACATATTACAAATCCACAGTAATCAAAACAGTGTAGTATTGGGATAAAAACAGACCAATAATCAGATTAATTGAATAAAATATACAGCCCAGAAATAAATACTTGTGAATATAGTTAACACTTTTCAAAAAGAGTATCAAGACCACTTAATGGGAAAAGAACAGTTTCTACAACAAATGGTGTTGATATATCCACATATAAAAGGATGAAGTTGGTCCCTTCTCTTATACCATATACAAAAGTTAACTACAAATAGATTAAAGACCTAAGTGTAAGACCCCACACTGTAAAACTCTTTAGGAGAAAACATAGGGAAACAAATTCACTACATTCAACTTAGCAACGATTTCATGGATATGACACCAAAAGCAAAAGCACAGACAACAAAATCAAGAATAAACAAATGGCACTATATCAAAGTTGAAAACTGTGTGCATCAAAGGACACAATCAGCAGAATAAAAAGGCAACTACAAAATGGGAGAAAATATTTCTAAGTCATAAATCTGTTAAGGAGTTACTATTCACAATACACAAAGGATTCACAAAGGATTCCTATAACTCAAGAAAATGTCAAATAATCTGATAAAAAAATAGGCAAAGAACTTGAACAGACTTTACCCCGAGAAGATATATAAATGGCCAACAAATATACAAAAAGATGCTCAACATCACTAATAATCCAAGAAATACAAATTGAAACAATGAGATATTAACTCACACTTATTAAGATGAATACTATTAAAAGCCCAGAAAATAACATGCGGGAGAGAATGTGGAGAAATTGGAATCCTTGTTGGTAGGATTATAAAATGGCCCAACCCCTACAGAAAACAATAAAAAGGTCTATCAATATAATGCCAATTAGAACTGCTGCATGACCCAGTAATCCTACTTCTTGACATATAGCCAAAAGAATTGAAGTCAGGTTCCTGAGGAGATATTTGCACACCCATATTATAGCAGCATTATTCACAAAGCCTAGGAGATGAAGCAACCCTAGGAGATGAGGAACAGATGAGGGGCTAACCAAAATGTAGCATATATTTACAATGAGATATTATTTAACTTAAAAAGGAAAGAAATCCTGTCACATGCTACATCATGAATGAATTTTGAAAACATTTTGTTCTGTAAAATAAGCCAGTCACAAAAAGAGAAATGATTCCACTTACATGAATAAGAAATGTAAAATAGTCAAATTCACTGAAAAGTAGAACATTGGTTACCAGAGACCGGGGAAAGGGGCAAACGTGCATTGCATTATTTAATGGACATATATGGCTTTAGATATGCAAGATGAAAATGTTTAGACAATCTGTTTCACAACAATGTAAGTGTACTTAATTCTACTGAATTGTACACTTAAAAGTGGTTAAAATAAATTTTATGTTGTCTTAATTTAAGATATTTTTATAGATTCTGGTGTAACCCCCAAATAAAAGCTAAAAACTAGTGTGAAGGGGACAAGTTGGGAAATACACACTGGGAATACAACTAACAAATGTATATCTAAGAGTTCTACTCAAAATGCCAGTTTGTGAATTATTTGTTATTAAGATAAAAAGAAAAACTTGCATCAGAATGTCCATCAACTACGTCAGTGGGTAGATGGCTTAGTTCAGTTGATATTTATTAATAAAACCACTTCAATGAAATTGGCATGATGTGCCTCCAGATACGATGCAGTGAGAAAAATCACACTGCAGACTTTCTGACCAAAATGCATACATAGGGCTGGTCACAATGGCTCATGCCTGTAATCCTAGCACTCTGGGAAGCCGAAGTGGGTGGATTTCCTGAGCTGAGGAATTGGAGACCAGCCTGAGCAAGAGCGAAAACTGGCCTCTGAAAATAGCCAGGCGTCATGGCAGGCTCCTGTAGTCCCAGCTCCTTGGGAGAGGGAGTTAAGAGGATCACTTGGGCCCAAGAGTTTGAGGTTGCTGTGACCTGTAACGCCACTGCACTCTACCCAGGGCAACAAAGTGAGACCCTGTTTCCAAACAAAAATAGGCATACGTAACCTAAATCTAGAAATATAATCATGACAAAAGATCAGATAACATCAAACTGATGGGCTTTCTACAAAATAACTGATTTGTGCTCTTCAAAAAATTAATGTTATGAAAGACAAAAAAGAAAACCTTTTCCACAATGAATATTACTGAAAAACTTGGGAAACTTTGCAAAAGATCTATAAATTAGACGACAATGTCTTGTCAAGGTTGTCTTATTTTGTTAACTACACTGTAGTTTTGTGAGAGAATATCTTTGTTCTATAAAGTACATTTACTAAATTGGCATCATTTTTTGAGCTTCTCTCAAATGTACTCATTGGTGAGTAGTGTGAAGAAAGGGGGCAGGGAAATGAGAGAGAAAACAAATGTGGTCAAACATTAAACTTGAAAAATCTTCGTTAAGAATATGTAAGAGTTTTTGTACTAGCCTTTTCACTTTTCTTTAAGGCTGAGAGTATGTTCATTTAAAATTAAAGTAAAATAAAATGTAATTTCAGAATCCACACAAAGCAGCAACAGTGGAGGAAAGTTCCTATTCAAATATTCAGCCTATTTGTTTGAAGTCATATGCAATTTTTCAGCTACTGCCTCAAAGCCTTATTCTTATTTCTGAAATATATTATTTGATTTATTATAAATGTGTCTGTTTTATGTAGAAAATCAACTACTTGGGATATAAATGGTTTTCTTTTAATAAGAAGCCAGAAAGACAGATATATAGGCACAGTTATAGAGTGTGAAAAGTGAAAATTTTGCATTCATTTTATGAAATCTTAGATTTAAAAAATGCCTGTCTGTACTTCCATAAACCCTCCTGAAAGCATCGAAGTGAGTATGCTGATACCTTTAAGTAACTAATCCAAAAATAAAAGATAAAAGAGGGTGAATTTGCTAGGGCCCATGGCCCTGCAGGTGTGCAGGAGTCTCATACACAGCAATAATTCTAGGCAGGCCCTTCTAATCTATGGTCTAAACTGACAACTACAGAGACGACCAGGGTACTTGACTTGCTATGACTGCCACTCCCATGCCAGGCTAAGCAGGAACTAAATCTTTGCCAACTTCGAAAATCCAATGCCTGGGAGCCACTACCTAAGGCAGTCATTCTTGTAGTGATCTCCTGTTCCTACTTTCTTTCCCACCCCAGGGAATGAATACTAACACTGAATAGAGCTCACATTCTCACCCTTACTCACCTCTGTCCCTCTAATTCTGTGTCTCTCTCTCTCCCTCTCGCCCTCTCTCTCTCTCTCTCACTTTCTCTCTCTTCTCACTAGTAACCCTCTCTACTCTTTCATTACCCCTGCACTGTCCTGCAGTGGTGCCCTGTGTCTGCCTTTAGAAAAAAAAGCCAGGAAAGTCCTAGGGTTATTTTCAGACCTAGTACAAACCTTCCCTGAGTCAAGCGCAGCCTCGGTAGGTTTGAAATGGAGGAAATACAAAGTACGGGGGTGGGTGGGTGGAATTCAGTACATTATGGTTCATGTTCACTGGTGAAAACTTCTTGCATTGAGAAGAACAAAGAATATTTACTTAATAATTTTCCTGATGCGGTGTCCTACTTTGGTGACTACTTTAGCCACTTTTAGTTAGCAATGAAATAAAACGTTGCCAGCTACTGTTTGAAGAGTTGATGGTGCACCTTGGTGGACAGTTTCCCTAATGACTTTCAATCACAAGCACTAGCATTTCTCTGTTCATGTTCACTGGTGAGAACTTCTTGCGGTTGAGAAGAACAAAGAACATTTGTTTAGTAATTTTCCTGATACAGTGTCCTACTTTGGTGACTACTTTAGCCACTTTTAGTTAGCAATGAAATAAAATGTTGCCAGCTTCTGTTTGAAGAGTTGATGGTGCACCTTGGTGGATAGTTTCCCTAATGACTTTCAGTCACAAGCACTAGCATTTCTCTGCCTGATGCCTTTCTATGGTTATAGGAGCCAGCTTGGCCACAACACCAGGCTGGCCCCAAGTTCAGAGCAGCCCCCAATTAGCAAAAGGCTATATTGTCCTGTTAGGAGGCAATTTTCAGGTGTGTTCTCTATGCTGCCAGTAGAGTAAGTATTAGCAAATGTAGCTCTTGAGCACTTGGAAAGTAGCTGGTCCAAATAAAAATGCATTCTACATGTAAAATACACACTAAACTTCAAAAAGGCTTAGTATAAAAAAATTATCTATCTTATTACATTTTTTATATTACATGTTAAAATTTTAACACTTTGGACACACTGTGTTATATATAATATACTATTAAAATTAATTTCCCTTGTTTTTAAACATTACTTAGTAGATATTTAAAATTATATATGTGGCTTGCATTACATTTCTGTTGGAAGACACTGTGTACAGTTTATTCAAGGGTCTTCAGAAGAAAGGAGCTGCAACTGCCCACAGTGACAACCTGATCTTTGACATACTCTTTATTGAGTTTCCTTCCTTGCTTGTCTCATATCTTTCCTTCCTCACATAATTACTTGTACTCCATACCTTTGTCTCATTGTTGGATTTTGGAGGAACTCAAGTTAATACTGTATCATCACATAAGATTCCTTCTAATAGTAGGGATTGAAGTGGAAGAGTGAAGAATTATGTTTCTTGCTCCTTGGCAGGGAGAGAAACAGTTGGAAGCTTCCTCCGGCCTACAGAATCCACCTGGTAATATGAAATAATCTCTGAATTTAAGAAACAAATTGAATAGGTCTCAAGTCTCTTCAGATTATTTTAATTTTGATTTCTTCCTCAGTAAATCTGAGAAAGATGGATACATGAAACACACATTACCTCAATTTATGAATGTCTATAAATGTTTTTTTTTTGCCTTCATTCAATAATACAACTTAATTATGAAGCAGACCAAATGCCCATCAACCCATGAATTGATCAACAAATTGTGGTACATGTATATCATGCTACTATTCAGCCATAAAAAAGATGGAGACTTTATATCCTTATGGTATGGAGTGAAAACAAATTCTTCATATAAAGTATCGCAAGAAAGGAAAAATAAATATATATCCAATGTACTCAATACTAATGTGAACCAATATAGAGACAATTACATACTCACATGAACAATAAACACAAACACAGTCTAGCGTGGGAGAGGGAAGGAGGGGAAGGATGAATGGCGGAAGGAGGGACGGCATTTGGTGGGATCTCACCTAATGGGCACAAGGCATGGGTGGATACCACAGTCCCTGGGTGAGGGGCTCTTTTACAACTGGAAATTTACCCTGGAATTGAGAACTATGTAATTTAAAATTTTGTACCTGCATATTAATTTGAAATAAAAAATAAGAAAAATATAATTTAAACAGATATAAATTTGGGGCACCATAACATTTCTTTTCAAAAGTCTTATGAATGAGTCATTGTCTTCTGTCATTTAGTCCTATAGAGCCGTGGTCCACAACTCTCAGGCCATGGACTGGTTCTAGTCCATGGCCTGTTAAGAACTGGGAAAGCAAGGTAAGCTTCATTTGTATTTACAGCTGTCCCCATTGCTGGCATCACTGCTGGAGCTCTGCCTCCTGGCAGAAAAGTGGCAAGATTTGAATCTCTTAGCAGCACAAACCCTACTGTAAAGTGCTGTGAGCAGGGATCTAGGTTGTGTGCTCCTCATGAGAATCTAATGCCTAATGATCTGACATGAAACACACATGTCAAACATGGAGATATTATGCACTTGAATTATCCCTAAACCAACCCCACAGCCCACCTCCAATCAGTGGGAAATTTATCTTTCACGAAACTGGTCCCTGGTGCCACAAAGTTTGGGGACCACTGCAATAGAGAAGAAACAACTTTCATTTTTGTTCTTTGTAGGTAACTTGGTTTATCTATTTTGTACTTGTAAGATTTTTCTCTTTATCCTATTATGATATCAGAGAAAGATATTTTATTCTTTGTCCTGAATCTCTAGAGGGAAAGAAGAGTGTGTCTTTTGTATGATAACAAGATGATGCGGGGAGGGTAGTAGATTAACTTCAAGGTCTGGCTAGGCTCCAGAAGGACCAAGTTTGGATCAGATACTTGAACTTTCAGTACCATTCCTCATCCTCTATGGAGAGAAGAGGCAATAGGAGATTGAGTTTATCACCAGTGGTCAACGATTTAATTAATCATATCTACATAATGAAACCTCTATAAAAATCTCTAAATGGTGGGAATCAGAGAGCATCCAAGCTGGGAGGGTAGAATAGCAAGAGAGGGCCTGGAAGCTCTATGCCCCCCAACTCCATATCTTGTCTTATGCAACTGTTTCATTTGGTTTTCCAGAGTAGTGTGTAGACTTTGCAATAAGCTGGCAATAATGAAGCACTTTCCTGAGTTCTTGGAGTAGTTCTAGTGAATTATCAATCTTGGGGGTGGTTATAGTCCCTGAGGGAATAGATAAACAAGGCAGAAGAGCCTGATCCCCTGAGTGACCTCCTGGAGCAGAGCCACCCCATCAGCATGGATCAGTCAAGCTCTACTATGAAAGGGAAGTAAACTATCTGATTTAACCCACTGTGTTTTTTAGATCTCTTTGTTACAATTGCTTAGCCTATACCCTACTAATACAAAGGAGAAACTTCTTATAAAGAATTATGGAAAGACATATACAATTAAAAGTAGAATCCAAGAAAATTTTCAAGTTCACTAGTTCACTTCAGGTCAAACACCAACTTCCACCTCACTTAGAATTCATGGAGTGGTAGAACCAAAGAGTGGCTTTCCTAGTATGGTCAGTAAAGAAAGTGAAGGTGTTTACTCAGGAGTGCAGGCTATTATAAAAAGACATAACTGATATCTGTCTTCAGATACCACAGGCACTACAGTTTATAAAAAAGACTTGAACTTAATATATGATAAAAGTTCTTGGGATATAGATTTTGATTTACTATCTTCCCCACTTTCCTCTGTCTTGGAAACGCTAATTCTGAAATTGTGACACAGATTATAAAGAAAGTTTGATGGATGGGGTTTGGTACAGACAAATTCAGTATGAAATTTGTGCCTTTTGTTCTGGGGGTGGCAGAAAATTCTTATTTGGGGAAAATCAGTTCTTTAATAAAAGTGCATTTCTCCGGGACTTTAGGTTATGCAAAGCAAAGAAGAAACTGGGAATAGAGATGTTTAAGACAAAAAGAAATCTGCTCTGTATTTTCCTGGTGAGTATAATCTCTGTAGAAATTATGAAGACATTGATTGATTTGCACGGGACCCTGAACCCTGGAAAACAAAATTAAGAGGAAAATGAACCAAGCCCTGGATCATGACAGCAAAGCAGAGGAAAGGACAGAGATAGCCTGGGAGGAATCTCTTTGGAAGGGCATGGCTAATGAACTCTAGGAGAAAAGGTATCTGATGCTCTATTTTAGGTTTTCTTTTTCTAAATTATAGTCTCCCATATGCTTATGTATGCATGTGTCATTTTGTAAAATGCTACAGCTGTGCTTTAGGCAATTAAGGGTTAAGAGCCATATTACCTTTGGAGCATAACTATAGTGGAAAGCAAAGAACAACCAGACGAAGTGTTTATGGCAATGAGTGACAAGTGGAAAAGCCTAAAACATTTTGTGGAGAAAAGTGAGCCACAACCAGCTAAAAATAACATGCTCGCTTTTCTTGAACCAGGAATGTTTGAACCAACATGTTCCAAGTATTTTCACAGATTATCTCATTTGATTCTCACAAGGACCATATAATTTAACTAATCCTGTTATTCTTGTTTTATAGCTAGGGAAACTGAGGTATGAAGATGCTAAGTAACTCAATCAAGATGAAATAGTGGCAGTGTCAAGGTACAAATTCTGGTAACTTTGTCTTAGACCAGTAATCTTAACCACTATAATATCCTGTCATTCAGGAGAGGTTTGTAGAAAAAGTACATATTCTATACAGATTTAAGAATTCAGGTAGACATAGGTAGACACTGTATGTTAGCTCAGGTCCTTCAGCTAGGTAGAAAATTTGAAAGGTGAGAATAATTTCCCTAACCTCAAAGTGCCCCTTGCTGTGACCTGTGCTTGGTAATAATTCCTATTTACAGATGAAACATAGAAATATGAAAATGTATTTTATTTCTTTTCAATGCACAAATGTTCAAGTATATTGAACACTGACTTTTGGTTCAGCATTTTTTCTAGCACAGCTTTGTTTGTATGATAGAGTATTTGTAGTATTCAGATATAGGATTAACTAATTTGCTGACTATAGATATCTGACTTTAAAAATGCTACCAAGTGATATTAAACTTTCACTCAATCTAACCCTAACCAGGCAGTAAAATCCCCTTTATTGCTTTCACAGGGCATTTTCATTCTGACTTAATCCAAGGATTATGGAATACATGCTGTAGGATCGAGTGAGATTGTAGAGCTCTTCCTTTTTCACGATGTAATCTGACCGTTTTCCTTCCCTGGATTGCTTATTTAAATGTCCATAATGGGCAACCAATTGTTCATTCAAATGAAACAGAAAACAAAACCCTTTTTATTATGTTATACATGATATAAGCAGGAAAGAACATTCACCCACTCTTCTTTCCTGGGACATGTTCTTTTTCTACTGCTTTCCCCAAATATTTAGTCTCTACCCAAAATTTTGTTCCTATAATGACCTATGATTTTGAAAACTAAATCAGGATGACAAAGCCAGCAACACTTCAGCTTCTCATTGTGTCATATCCCACTTATGAGGAATGAGCAAAGGAAATCAATTGCTTGCTTGTGGGAAAGGAAAAGAAACCAGAAGGAAAAAATTGTAACTATTTGAAAAAGTTCTGTGTATGATCCCATGTTCAGCATTGTCCATAACCTTAATGCATCCTTAACTTATTTATTATATTGTTTAATGTTGTAAATGCTAATATTTAATCCACCTTCCCTTAGTTAAGGAGACTGAAGCTTACTAGATTGTGTTACCTGGAAGTTGTGATACAGCAGCCTCTGAAATGACTTCCTGATACAATTGTCCCTGGGTTATCATGGGGGATTGTTTCCAAACAAATCCTGTGAATAACAAAATCCGAGGATGCTCAGGTCCCTTACACAACCTAGGCATTTGCCTATAACCAACATACATTCTCACTTATACCTTAAATCATCTCTAGATGACTTAGCACAATGTACCTAGCACAATGTAAATGCTATGTAAATAGTTGTTATCCTGTATTGTTTGTTATTGTTTTGGGGGTTCCCCCCAAATATTTTCTATCTGAAGCTGGATGAATCTCAGGATGCAGAACCAGAGGATACAGAGAGAAGACTATTTTCATACCCTTGGGTTATACCTTCCCTTTGAACAGGAGCTGACCCCAATAGCTTGATTTTAACAAACAGAATATGACACAGATGATAGTGAAAGTACCAAAGTAACACCATTTTGTTAACAGACTCCATTTTACAGGGTTGCTGTGTAATGCTTGCTTTGCAAATTTTGGTTCCCTGCTTCAGTTCCCCAAGCCACCACCACCGATTGAATAATACCTGCCCCTTCCTGATTAGCAACCACCCTCTCGCTTCTGGCTCCACAGAGATATCCAATCAGCAAGTGACAAGATACCTGGACTCTCCCTCACTCCACTCTCCCTTCACCCCACTCCCCCTCCCAATGTCCTTTCTGTACTCTATAAAATCACCTTGGCCCAACCCCTCAGGCTGCTCAGACCTGTCTGCCATTTTGACGGAACTGAGGGCCCGAGCTTAAGCTTGTAATAAGCTTCACCCTTTGTTTTTGCATCGGAACGCCTGGTGTGAGTTTCTGCTGGGGGATCCGAAATTCGGGCACAACATTTGAGGGCTCATCTGGGAGAATCCCCCAGTCGAAGACCTCAAACCAACGCTCCGCGGGTGAGTTTTTCTTTGCTGGTTTTTGTTCTCTTGTCTTTGTCTTGCTTTTCACTTGGATCTTGTTTAGTAGTGGGAGCATCAGGATGTGGAATCCCTGACCTACCCACAGGCGGGGGATGCCCCGAATGAGTGACTAGGATGTGGAACCCCCAGATTTGGACCCCCGTGCCGGCGATTTTTGTCTCCTCATTGAGGACTCCAGTGGATCACGCCCACCACTCAGGGCTCCAGCACCATCTTTACATTTCGACTTCCTTTTCCAAACTCAGCGCAGCCGCACGTGTCTATATATCAGTGTGCTTTTGTCTGTTTGTTTCCTCTGTGGGTTGTTATATTGGGAAGAAATGGGACAAGCGCAAGTGACTCCTCTAGCCCTAACCCTTTCCTGTTTCCAGGATTTTAAGGGAAAGACCAAGCCAGACGGGGAGCATGGCCATTTGGAATTCTTCTATGCCATAAGCTCTCAGCTGGTGAATAAAGCCCTTCCTCTTATAAACATGGTGTTTGGGTGCTCTTTCTCTCCATTGGGCCTTGTCTTCCTGCAACAGTTTTGTTTCCCTGACCGGGAATCAAGATCACCCTTGGAGAGAACATGCACCTGGTAGTTGCCGCCAATCCTCTGGACACCCACGTGGGAGCCCCTGATCGGCCTGGGCAACGTGAACCACTGAGCGTGCTGGGGGAGGCAGTTTGGCCTCCCTGTGTGGATGCCTCGGCTGGACTGAGAAAGGACCCCTTCGGTGGGTCTTCAAGGAGTCAAACACCAGGAGGAACTGGCATACAGGAACGGGTAACTACATGGGCAGACGTCTAAGACAAGGTATGATCGATCTGGGGGGTCCCACTACAGTTGTAGTTGAAGGAGCCTGATCAACTCCTTGGGCATTAGATTGCTGACAGGTCTGTTGAGAGGTGTGTGAGAGTGTGTGGATGTGGTGTGACTGATAGAACTCTGAGGGTGGAGTTGGACCTCCCTCCACAGGGCCTAGGGGAGTGTTGGTTTGCCTCCTATGGCTATGTGGCAGCTCGAGTGGGAAATTGAGGCTTCCCAGGTTAAGAAATAGGTTGAAAATGTATGCATGTGAGTGCTTGGAGAAAGCCTGAGATAGGTAACAATAGGTGGGGTTCCCCCCCCATTCATGGGGTGAAATGAATGTGTGAGTGTGCCCTTCTTCCGTGGTCCAACTTTGCCCCCTGGCTATTTTGAGAGAAACTGGAAGTTCTAGGTTTTCTGATTTCTGTCTTTGGTGGCAGCCATGTGGCCATGTGGGTCTTGGGGGAAAATGAAAAGACTTTAGAAAAAATGTTGTTGTAGTTTTGTTACTGGAATTTCTTCAGTGACTCTTTTGTATCAGAAATTTGAGAATTGAGCCCGCAGGCCACAGATCAGTGACAAAATGGCATTTTGTTGGACTGAGGGGCATGCAGAGGGAGTGGAGAGTGCCAGAGCTACTGGCAGAGGGGCTGTGCCTTGGAAAGTGTTGTGGGTTGGGAAGTCTGGTGAGCCCTGGATGGCACTTGAAAATCTGGGGGAGAGAGTGTGAATCTCGTGCTGGACAAGGTTGTACCCATATAAGCAACAGGGCTCCAAGGTGAACAGCCTCTGGAAGGGGGGAAGAGGCACAGGTCAGAGGTTTCCTGCGTAAGTCCTTTGTCTAGGGGTGAATAATTGGCCATGAGAGATATTTTGGCCAGGACTTGGTAGACAGAAAAATACCTTCACAAACTGAATGGGTGTTTTGGCAAATGAATGAATGAATGCAGTCCCTCACCTTGGACAAGGTTATTAGGTCTTTGCAATGGTTTTTGTCCGGGAAAGGGATTAGGGTGTGTGCTCCTTAGTCAGGGTGGAGCCATCCAAAATGTTTGGGACTGCTTTTTTCATGGCCTTGCTAGGGTTCAGACAGTTTGTGGCTAGAGATGGGAGTCTTATGTCTGAGCTCACCTGAGCCTGAAAAATGGGGGTTCCCTATCCAGCCCTGAGTGGGAAAATCCTGTATCAATGTTATAGCTCATAAAATGTCTCTAATTTATAAAATGTAATAATTTGGTTGTTTAAATTGTTGGGGAAACTGAGTCTTTGTCAAAAGATAAGATTCTTGCCTTTTAAACCTTCTAATTATCAGTTTGGCTGAGTGAATGGGTGACTTTCATGGTAAACTGGGATCCTGTTTTGTGGGAAGTGAGTTTTTGAGAGTAGAGAAATTAGACAGAAAAGAGAATGGCATTGTGTAAAGAAAGAATCTTGTGTGATAAATTTTGTCCTGAAACAGAATGGTGGTATATGAAAGTGAAAGGCAGGGCAAAAGTTAAAGAAAGTTTAGAATGTTTGTAGATTGTCTGTGCAGGTCATAAAGGGAATTTGTGAAAGAATTTACATGTGATCCAGTTGACCATGTATTTCCTTTAAAATCTTTTGGCATGTAATCTTATTTGAGCCAATTTTTAAGGCCTTTGATATTTGACTAAAATCAAAACTCTAAATTTGGGGCATAGTGCCCATAGCGCAGTGGTTGTAGTGCTGGCCACATGCACTGAGACTGGTGGGTTTGAACTCGGCCTGACCAACAGAAAAAAAAACAAAAAGGCACAACTCTAAATTTGGTCTTCTTGAAATATTAAGACCACTGAAAATCATAGGAAAACAAATTAAACTTATTTGACTTACTAAAAATATATAGGAAACATTGTCAAATATGAAATGGTGATTAATTTTGTATGGGTTATGAATATGTATATATATGTGTTCTAATATTATAAAGCATTGGTCTGTCCTAACATATAAGACTTTGGTCTATCCTAACATATATTGTTGGTAATAATTTTAATTCATCTAAAAAGAAAGTGTTTTTTTTTTTAATGTAACTGGCTGAGCCCAAAGTTTAACCAAAAAAAAGAAAAAGAAATATTAAGAGAGGCTGACGAATTCT
>CAUYRH010038998.1:0-23707 GCA_963574655.1 Perodicticus potto | reverse complement strand
AAAGCATTTTTAAACTTAATCATAGAAAAGAAATAACTAAAATCTATGCTAAAACCTGTTTTTTCAAATATTCTTCCCTAAAACCTATCAGTATGAATAGCAAACCAATTCAAATTTTCCAATACATTTCTTCAAATATTTTTTTGCATGGCATATTTAAGAATTAAAAGAGGAAAAAGATGTATCCTTGGTTCATGATTTTCCTCAAAATACAAAATACAATCCATCTATACTTGCTCCCCAGTTTGAACAAAGACTTAAAGGACCTTCAGTATTTAAACTATTCGAAGGGTACATTAAGTTACTATGGCTATACATAAAGGTTAAATCCTTCATTCAATCAAAGAGTTTAATGGCTCTGTAAAGATTATCTCACATATTTATTCATATTCATAATCACTGCCTTTTGAAAATCATATCTAAGTATTTATTGGTTATTTGAAATATAAATTAAGAGGAAAACAAAACCCAAGCTAATTGTCATGTCAAAATAATAAAAATTTACCCAATCTTACCTCAAATAATTGTATTTTAGAGCCACCAGCAACCAAATTAATTTTAATCTTGTAAGTCACCTTTAAAAAAAAAGATATTAATGTTTTAATTTTTAAACATATCTTGACCAATGATTCAGTGAGATGAAATATTCCAAAAACAAAAATCTACGGGCAAATTTAAGAGATGGCTTATCAACACATAACTCGTATATTTATCGTTGTGTGTTTTCCTCATCTTTTGGTTATATTGACAAATATCAAATGTTAAGGTACTGGAATTAAAAGTAAATACAGAAAATTCAAATCTTCAGACGGATTTAAGGTTATGATCTTGTTTTTATTTTTATTTTCCCGCTTTTCATGCCAGACAATAAACAAAAACAAAGAAAAAGTTCACCATTAACATCTGTCAACCTCTTAACATCTGTTTACCACCTATAAATGCCTCTTACAACTGTAAGCAATTAAAAATTAACTCCTCCAGAAAAAATGAGTGAAGTTAAAATGGCCACTGGTTACTTTAAATTTTAAACCACAAGTTATTTGATCTCACTAAGTGAGATATTAGCTTTGTCTTTCAAGCAAGGCTAAAACTTGTATCTGTGACCTTTACTCAATTGCAAACCTGGGTCTTGACTATTTTCGGTCTTTCTCCTCCCCCATTTATCAAGTAAAAAGCTCTTTTGAGATTAAACTGCTAGCAATTATTTTGCATCTCACAATTCAAACGGGATTGTAAAGAACTAGGTTCAAAATATCCATTTAAAACCACATTCAGAATTCAAAAATTTTAAAAACTTGGACTGGAAAAACCAAAGTTGGTAAACAACAGATTCTGTAAAAATCAAAATATGCGCAACTGATGTAACATATCCATATGAAAGCTATTCGAAAAAAAAATCAAACAATTTTACTGGGAATAATACCCTCAGGAATACAGTTGAATAAACCAGGATCTCCGATTTTAAATTTACTATATAAGTCTGCTCAACAATATTTTTACATAGAGCTGCACCTTTACAATACAAGACCTTCGCAGAATGAAGATAAATATTTTCTAAAATACACAAAGGTTTGTGCGTTTCTGGTTCTTAAAACCGTTAAACTGAAAAATCGCCCTCTAAACATTCTCCTAAAATAGAGACTACACACCGAATTCTGCAAATCTGTTTTGAAACCTGTATTTTAAAAAAATGCTGTTCTCTGTTTTAAGCACATCTAGATTTTTATACATGCAACAAATGCAACAAATATGGCTCCTCTTCATCGCCCATTACCGAGCAGTCCTACTTCAGTATTTACACTACGAGAAAGTAACTTCGCGAGACGGGGTGTCAGAATACTCTTTTGCACAAGGTTTTCGATCATGACTTGTGATGACATACAATCTTCTTAAAAATGATAAAACGATGAACTTAAACTTTTAAACACTAGAAACGGACCCAAGTACGTGCTAACACCCAGGTGTGCGAAGTTAACAGATAACGGCTACTTTTGACCTTTTTAAAAGAGTAACAAACAGTATATTTCACCGTATTCAAATCTCACGAGGTTAAATGATTCTGGCGTAATTACTTGGTCAAATAAACTCTATTAACCAAACGTCATCGTCTAGCATCGTAATTATCAAACCTATTTCCATTAAACAGCCTTGACGATACGCTGACGCTGAACTTGACTTCGCCATTTCCCCAACACCCGAGCACTCCTCCAAAAAGACAATCCTAACGTCAGGAGGGTTTCATAAGCGGCCAGTACCTTCTCATACGGATCCTGGAGCCGTGTCAAAGTCGGCTTTCAAAGAGTTAAAGGCCAACACCCAAAAGGGGAGGAAAAAAACAAGTTTTATTTCTGTTTAAACGTAGCCAGGGTTCCATTGTTCTTTTAAATTCGACCACGAAGAGAGGTCCCCACCTCCCCGGAAAGAGGTTAAAAAGCTCCCCCGCCGGAGAACCTGAAAGGGATCTTCTCCCCCTAAATATCAAAAACAACTCACCAAGACCGAGAGGGGCTCTCCGCGCGCGGTCACCCGCCGCCGCCCCTCTCCTGGCGGGGCCCGGTCCGCGCGGCGAGGCCGCCCCCGCCCCCGCCCGGCCGCGGGGTCTGCGGCCGGGCCCCGCGCCCCCCGCCCGAGCCGCGCCCCCCGGGCCCGTGGCGCCTCGGCGCATCCCGCCCGAGAGTGGCCGGCGACCACGGAGAGGCCAGGCCCGCCGCCCCCTCCTGCTCGCGCTCTCAAGGACATTTCGCTTTTCCTCCCAAGGACAAAGGACAATAAAAGGAGCCGGGGGGCCGCTTACCGGGTCCGAGCGCGGCCGCCGGCAGCTCCTGGTCGCCCGCACCCGAGTCCGGGGCCGCAGCGCCCGCCCGCGCCTCCCGCCCGCGCCAGGTCCAGGCGCCGGGGCCCCGGGGAGCCTCCGCAGCCGCTGCCGCAGCGGTGCTTTCGCCATCGTGGGCCCGGCCGCCCCGGGCGCCTCTGCTGCGGGCTCTGCCGCCCGCGCGCGGCCCGCCTGGCCTCTGCCGCGGCCGCCCCGCTCTCGCGGGCCTGCGGGGCCCCGGGCGCAGCTCCCCGCTGGCCGCCGGGCCCTGCGGCCCCAGCAGAAAGCCTGACAGCTCGGGGTGCTGCTGCCTCTCCGGCCATCTTGTGCCGTGTGTGTGGTGTCTCTCTCCCGTCTCCTCTCTCGGCTTTACTCCCTCCTCCTCCTCCCCCCCGCCCCACACACCACACAACATGGCCTCTTCGCTGCAGCGGCGGCGGCGGCTGCGGCGGCGGCAGGAGCGCCACCGCGCTCCAGCTCCCATCCCCCACCTCCTCCTCCTCCCGCCCGCAGCCCTGGGTCCCACCGCGCACGCGCGCCACCGCCCGCCCGCCGCGGCCATTGGCTCCACGAGTTTCCTGCCACCCCTTCCCAGGAGCGGCCCCACGCACGCTAGCTGGCGTCTTCCTCCCGCCCAACAACAACTATTTCCATTCTATTGGCTAATTTTGGTTCCGCCCTTCCTCCTCTTCCGCGCAGATAGGCTGCCCTTACTGACATTTACTGCCTGGAGGCGTTTCTGGCTGTCCTGAGAAGCACCGGGCTGCAATTGGCTGATGGTAGAACCTGTGGGTTTGGAGCTGAGCTGTTGCTGTTCGCCCCGCAGTGCGGACCCCTACGGGCTAGTTGGAGGATTCTCTGTGCGGTCTAGGCCAGGCTGGGATCCTTGCTACAAGGCCCTATAGATGATAGCGTCACCTTTAGAAGTTTTGACTTCAGTGTTTCTGAATGTAGATTTTGTCCTCTTTTTTAAAAAGAAAAGAAAAATTGACAGGATGATGAGCAAACTGGATTACAGGTCTATAGCCCTTGGTCATGCAGCCATACCCTCAAGATATTTTTCCTATGCATCCAGGTAGTCCCTCAGGATCACAGAGTGAGGACCAAAGGTTTTAAGGCCAGCACAACCTCTAACCCAGTATCCAATTTGAGATGCCGTTTATCTGAGGGTTTGTAAGCTGCCTCTTGCCTATTTATGGGAGATAGCCTATCAGTATGTACTGCATCCTGATGCCTTAAAGAATCAGTCTTCTAGGGCGGCGCCTGTGCTCGTCGAGGAGGGCGCCAGCCGCCTATGCCGAAGGTGGCGGGTTCAAACCCGGCCTCGGCGAACTGCAAAAACAGAAAAATAGCCGGGCGTTGTGGCAGGTGCCTGTAGTCCCAGCTACTCGGGAAGCTGAGGCAGGAGAATCGCCTAAACCCAGGAGTTGGAGGTTGCTATGAGTCGTGTGACGCCAAGGCACTACCGAACGATAAAGTGAGACTGTCTATACGAAAAAAAAGAATCAGTTTACTATAATACCAGTTGGCTGGTTTCCACCCTTTAGGGCTGTGTTTGTTAAAGTAGTAGTTTAAACAACCACGGGTTACCTGTCTGGCCTCCTTTCCAAGAATCAGGCAAAACAAGCTTTCGTTTTCTTTCAGCCAATTTCTTTTTTCTTTTTTATTACTTCTTCCTACTTCAGTCGGAAAGCAACTCTAGGCAGACCATAGGAAAAAAAGAAAACCTAAATTTCTCTGACATGGATGGAAAGAGAAAAAGAAGTAGCACTTGCCCAGTGCCAACATCTAGAAATCTTGCTTCTTTTGACCAGGCAGTTGGGAAAGTGAAACACCAGATGCTTTCAGTTTTAATGGATTGGGGGGCTTAGGGGTGAGGGAAGCAACTCCAGTTCTCTTGAGACCCTGCCTCTGACTCTGCCTTTAGAGTCAGAGAGGGTTAAATATTGTGCCTCGGAGGTACAGAGAGTGCCCAAAAATGTAAGCACATTTTAAGAAAGGAAAATAAAAATAGTAAAATTGTAATACTCAGGCCGGGCTCGGTGGCTCACGCCTGTAATCCTAGCACTTGAGAGGACGAGGCCAGCAGATTGCCTGAGCTCACGGGTTGGAGATCAACCTGAGCCAGATCGAGACCTCATCTCAGAAAATAGACAGGCAGGCACCTGTAGTCCCAGCTACTTGGGAGGCTGAGGCAAGAGAATCACTTAAGCCCTAGAGCTGGAGGTTGCTGTGAGTTGTGACAGCACAGCACTCTATCGAGAGTGACATAGTAAGACTCTGTCTCAAAAAATTGTAATACTCATATACTGATAACAAAAGATGAATACAAGTCACATTTGAGAACCTCTTGTAATTTCAGAAGTCAAACATGACTTGAGTGTTTTTTTTTTTTTTTTTTGAGACAGAGTCTCAGTCACCCTGAGCTTGAGTGCTGTAGCGTCACAGCTCACAGCAACCTCAAACTCTTAGGCTCAAGTGAATTTCTTGCCTCAGCCTCCCCAGTAGCACAGACTACTGGCGCCCACCACAATGCCTGGCTGTATTTTCATTGTAGATGTTATTGTTATTTGGCAGGCCTGGGCCGGGTTCTAACCTGCCAGCCCATGTGTATGTGGTGGGTGCTCTAACCACTGGACTACAGGCACCAAGCCAGTTGTTCTGGCCCCAAAAACAAGAGACAGTCATTGATTAGAACATAGCACTTGATCCCAAGTCTTCTGACATTTTATAGATCTTACTTTCCTCCTAAACAACCTGACCACCCTCATTGGCAATATACGTTTGAGTTCTTTGTGGGCATGCATGCAAAAAAATACTTCAACCGAAACTAAATTTATTTCCAAGAGACACTCCCTCACACAATCTCACTTTGAACACTGTGGATGTGCAAAATAGACTGGTGACTCTGAAATAGTCCCATCCTGAATACTTTCCTCACTGTCCTGGTGTGCTTTTACTATGCCATTGTTCACTCCCTTTTCCTTCCTTTTTTTCTCTCCTGGTACTACCTGAAATCCACCTATAATTCTGCTTTTCCTGATTCATCACCAAATACTTCTGTGCAAGCAAAACAGGCTTGAACAGACCTTTACTAAAAATAATAGGCTAGGCTCGGCGCCTGTGGCTCAACGTGCTAAGGCACCAGCCACGTACACCTGAGCTGGCAGGTTCGAATCCAGCCCGGGCCCACCAAACAATGACAGCTGCAACTAAAAAATGGCCGGGCGTTGTGGTGGGCACCTGTAGTCCCAGCTACTTGGGAGGCTTAGGCAGGAGACTTGCTTGAGCCCAGGAATTGGAGGTTGCTGTGAGCTGTGATGCCACAGCCCTCTATCCAGGGTGACAGCTTGAGGCTCTGCCTAAAAAAAAAATAATAATAAATAAAATAATAGGCTCAGCGCCTGGGGCTCAACGGGCTAGGGCGCCAGCCACGTACACCTGAGCTGGTGGGTTCAAATCCAGCCCGTGCCCGCCAAACAACAATGATGGCTGCAACCAAAAATTGGCCGGGCATTGTGGCGGGCACCCATAGTCCCAACTACTTGGGAGGCGAAGGCAAAAGACTCGCTTGAGCCCAGGAATTGGAGGTTGCTGTGAGCTGTGATGCCATGGTACTTTATCCAGGGTGACAACTTGAGGCTCTGTCTCAAAAAAAAAATAAAAATAATAATGGTTGAAAAGCATAGAGTTTTTTGACTAGGTGCCCAAAGTTCTAAACCCTCATTGTGGCTTAGATCGATTGATTACACAACACTCTAATGAGAAACAATCGTCATCCCTCCCTGGGTGTTACCCTATTAGGAAATTGAGGCACCAGGAGCTTAAATAATTTGTCCGGGTTCACACTGGTAAGTACTGGAGCCAGGATTGAGCCTGGATAATGTCTCTCCAGACCCTTCTGCTGCTCCCAGTTTCTTTCACAGTTTTCTTTATTGTTCATTTGGATCTTCTGTTTTGTGAATCTTCCCAACTTGCCAGCCCCTCCCTCCTCTGCTTCATTGAGGTATTCCACCTTCAGAATCAGATGTCAGATCCAGTCTCACCGAATTCCCAGACCTGGGCCCTGCCCTATTGCTGTCAATCTCCTGGCAAGCCAACTGGGAACCCTCTAGCTCTCTGGTTTTGCTCCCTCTTTGATCTTGGACCCCCTACAATTCAGCTGTGGAGGCGACTCCTTTCTTTGAAGATATACCTTGAGTGGCTTACATAACCAGCTTTCTTCTCCCGAGTTTACATCCCACACAATGTCCTCTTTAGAGAAATCCCCCTATCTGCAACATTAAAACTTTGCTTCCTGTCACCAATGACAGCTAGGATTTCTTTTGCCATCTCTATACCATGTCTTTAGCCTTCCCTTCTTATAGCAAGAAGAGCTCAGTCCTAAATAAAAAGCACCTGACAGACCGCAGCCTACTCCTGCCAGTTTCTGTTCACTCTAAGTAGTCTACGAAGGAACCAAGAGGACATGCCTCCCTCTCCTGAGTCACACTGACCCCTGTTGCTGCTAAGTTTCTTTATGGAAGAAAAATGAAAAACTGGGCAGCGCCTGTGGCTCAAAGGAGTAGGGCGCCAGCCCCATATGCCAGAGGTGGTGGGTTCAAACCCAGCCCCAGCCAAAAAAACTGCAAAAAGAAAAAAAAGAAAATGAAAAGCTGAGCTCTTAGCCTTGTATCTCTCGTGTGCCCACGTAGTTCTGTTGCTATTTAATGGCGTCCAAAAGAAAAGCTGGATGGGCAGGGGATATTTCTGGAAGGACACAAGGACCTGTTTATATAGGTAATCTCAGATGAGACCTCAGAAGTAGCTGGAGAAGAGGAGAGGAAAGGGCACTTTTCACTCTATAAGCTTATGAGACTGGAATTTTGAACCATAAGCATGTATTGCCTTTTTAAATTAATGAATTAACAAAGAAAGAAAGAG
The DNA here is from genome assembly GCA_963574655.1 of Perodicticus potto. NCBI lineage: Eukaryota > Metazoa > Chordata > Mammalia > Primates > Lorisidae > Perodicticus > Perodicticus potto. The sequence continues at coordinate 15,972 of CAUYRH010038998.1, read as the reverse complement.
AAAAAGGAGGAAAGGGAGGGAAGAAGGAAGAAAACAAGGAAAAAAAGAAACGACAGGTGTCCCCAAAGTCACCATATATACATACATAGGGAAAATTGTAGCGAAATGTACCTTTCTTATGAAATATTCATTACAAAATATTTCTTTATATGTTGACATACACATATAAACAATATAAAAGGAGACAAGCTCTGGGCGGCGCCTGTGGCTCAGTGAGTAGGGCGCAGGCCCCATATACCGAGGGCAGTGGGTTCAAACCCGGCCCTGGCCAAACTGCAACAAATAAATAGTCCCAGCTACTCAGGAGGCTAAGGCAAGAGAATCGCCTAAGCCCAGGAGCTGGAGGTTGCTGTAAGCTGTGACTCCACAGCTGTCGACCAAGGGTGACAAAGTGAGACTTTGTCTCTAAATAAATAAATAAATAAATTGGGCGGTGCCTGTGGATCAAAGGAGTAGGGCGGCGGCCCCATATACCAAAGGTGGTGGGTTCAAACCCGGCCCTGGCCAAATAAATAAATAAATAAGTAAATAAAAAGAGATAGGCTCTCACATCTGTAATCCTAGCACTCTAGAAGGCTGAAGCAGGTGGATTGCCTGGGCTCACAAATTGGAGATCAGCCTGAGCTAGAGCGAGACCTCATCTCTAAAAATAGTTGGGCGTTGTGTCGGGCGCCTGTAATCCAGCTACTTGGGACTCTGAGGTAAGAGAATTGCTTGAACCCAGGAGTTTGAGGTTGTTGTGAGCTGTAAAGCCACAGCTCTACCAGGAGCAACAAAGTGAGACTGTCTCAAAATATATATATATATGTACATATGTGTATACACACACATATATATATATAAAATATGACTGTTAATTTTCCTATGTTGGGACACCCTGTAGACTTAAGTAATCTGCTGAGTAAAAGCTGGTAACTTTTTTTTTTTTTTACTTTGTACAGGTCTTTGTTGCCTGAATTTGTTACAATAAACACCTATAATTTTTTTTTAATGAAAAGAAGGTCCCACCACTAAACTCAGTACCTCCAGGACGTGAACATCATCTGAAGCGTCCCTGGTTGATGATAAGGATTCCTGACACATAAAATGGGAGGAAACAGCTTTCATACCCAATGTAACTTGACCTCACACAGCTCTGCTACAGAATAGGGCCTTCCACTGCCCTCCCTATTTCTCTGAAGCCGCATGGGTTTATTTTCCTCTTTCTGTGGTCTACTCCTCCGGCAGCAATTAAAGAAGAGGCAGAGACACCATCAGGGGCTGCTTCTCTCCCTGCTTCCTGTTCTCCCCGTCCCCCTTTGCTCTGGGGTGTCTCCTTCAGATTGTTGGCCCAGCTCATCCTGGAGGCTCAGCAGAAACACAGGATGACTTTGACTCAAGCCAAGGACGTGATTTTCAAGTGCAGTCTTTTCCACATTCCTGCTGTTCTGCTCCGGCTCTTTGCATTTTCTCTTCCTCCTTACATTCTGTGAGACTTGCGTGCAGACCCCATCCTATTCTCTTCATGCCCCCTCCTCCCTCTTCACGTGTGGGTAGTCTTTATTTCTTTTGCCCAGAGTACATTGCACACAGGGTTGAAACTCCTTTGCTACTCCAAGGATTATTTCCAAACACAATTACTGAGATTCTTCCACGTGCCAGGTACCATTCTAGGAGCTGGGGATACAGCATAGACTAAAGAGATCAGGGTACCGGTTCTTTTGAAACTTATGTTCCAGAGGGGGGAAAGACAATAAGTAAATAAGAATATACCAGGTAGTGGGAGTGCTGTGATGATGGGGCCTGGTTTGGGTTGAGTAATCAGGGAAAGCCAATCTGAGGAGCAAACGTTGAAATTGAAGCAGAAAAGGCACAGAGGCGGCGTACGTGTACGTGTCTAAGGGTGAGTTGCAGGCTAAGAGGACAGAGAGTATGCACACAACTAATTTTGTTCCATCCCAAAACTGCACTAAACAGATTTTCTTTTCTATTTCTTTTCTTTTTCTTTCTTTAAGCTATGAAATCATAAGGAAAGGAGGACAAGAGAAGAGAAAAGTGCAACACAATTTTAGGAGCTGGAAAATAGATGGGTGAGTAGTAACTGACTTAGCAGAGGTGAGAAAGCTGAGGTTCAACCCAGCTTACACTGGAGAAAATAAAAAGCTCAGACACTGCCAGGACCAGGGACCCCTGGAACAGAAGGTGGAAGAGAAGCCAAACATAAGGGTAACTGAGTGAATTCAAATTGAGAAGCAGTTATATCCCGGGATCCCTCCCTCCCCAGAAAACTGAAGGTTTATCTTCCAGACAGTCTCTGATCTGGAGGCTGTCACAGGGCCTAGGTACCACACTGGGAACATGGGGATCCAGAGGCTAGATGAAAAGTGAATGCAGAGGCTCCAACCATCTTGTCACATCTGGCTCTCAGATGGCTGGCGAACAGCCTTTTAGACTAGATTTTTAATCACGAACAAACTACTAACGTGAAATAGATAAGGAAAGCGTCTCACATATAATGAATGGAACACAACGGAGGGCCCGGAAATAAACCCACACATATACAGTCAACTGATCTTTGATGAAGGAGACAATAATCCACAATGGAGAGAGAATAATCTCTTCAACAAAAGTTGTTGTGAAAACTAGATATCCAAATGCAAAAAAATTAAATTGGACCCCTACTTTACACCATATGCAAAAATCAACTCAAATTGAGGCTAGGTGCGGTGGCTCACACCTATAATCCTAGTATTCTGGGAGGTCAAGGCAGGTGGATTGCCAGAGCGGATTGCCGGAGCTCAGGAGTTCAAGACCAGCCTGAGCAAGAGTGAGACCTCCCTTCCCACCCACCCCACTGTCTCTGAAAGTAGCCAGGCATTGTGGCAGGCACCTGTAGTCCCAGCTACTCAGGTGGCTGAGGCAAAAGGATTGCTTGAGCCCTAGAGTCTGAGGTTGCCGTGAGCTACGATGAGGCCACAGCACTCTATCAGGACAACAAAGTGAGACTCTGTCTCAAAAAAAAATTGATTTAAGACTTCAACATAAGAAGTGAAACTGTAAAATTTCTAGGAGAAAACGGGGAAATCTTGACATTGATTTTAGCAAAGATTTCATGGATATGAGATAAAAAGTATAGGCAACAAACTTGAAAATAGACAAGTGAGAGTACATCAACAGAAACTCTTCTGCAAAGCAAAGGAAATAATCAACAGAATGAAAAGTCACCCTATTCAATGGAAGAAAATATTTGCAAACCATATATCTGGTAAAGGGTTAATTTCAAAATAAGAAGAGCTCCTACAACTCAATAGCAAAATGTAAATAAATAAATGACCTGATTTTTAAAATGGACCATGGACTTGAACAGACATTTCTCCAAAAACATACAAATGGCCAATAGGTATATAAAAGATACTCAGGGTCACTAATTATCAGAGACACACAAATCGAAACTGCGATGTCACTTTACACCTTCTAGGATGAATAATATCTTATAAAAAAGTAAGCATTGAGTTAGGTGTAGTGGCTTATGCCTGTAATCCCAGCACATTGAGAGGCTAAGGCATAAGGAGCACTTGAGCCCAGGAGTTCAAGGCTGCAAGTGAGCACTTGAGCCCAGGACTTGAAGTTGCTCCACTCTGGGCAACAGAATGAGACGCTGTCTCTTAAAAGAAAAAGAAAGATAAGCACTGGTGAGGAAGTGGAGAAATTGAAACACTTGTACTCTGTTGGTAGGAATGTAAAATGATATAGAAGCTATTAAAAAAAAAAGTATGAAGGTTCCTCAAAAAATTAAAAATAGAACTACCATATGATCCAATAATCAACTTTTTTTTTTTTTTTTTGCAGTTTTTGACCGGGGCTGGGTTTGAACCTGCCACCTCCGGCATATGGGGGCGGCGCCTGTGCCCTCACCTTTTGAGTATATGTCCAAAGACAAAAGAAATCAGAGCCTCAAAGAGATATCTCCCATATTCATTGCAGCATTATTCATAATAGCAAAGATATTAAAATTATCTGTTGACAGATCAGTGGATAAAGAAAATGTGTATGTACATACAATGTAATGTTATTTCACCTTTAAAGGAAGGAAATTCTACAATATGTGAGAACATGGATGAAACTGGAAGACATTATATGAGAAGTGAAACAAGCCAGTCACAGGACAAACACTGTGTGATTCCATTTAAATGATGTACCTAGAATAGTCAAACTCACAGAAGCAGAAAATATAATAGTGGTTTCCAGGGAAGAAGTGGGGTGGGGGTGTGTGGGATGAGGAATTGCTCTTCAATGAATATAAAGTTTCAGTTACACTATATGAATAAACCTTAGAGATCTTCTGTACACTACAGTGCCTACATTTAACAATGTGTATTGTGTACTTCAAAATTTAAGAGGATAGATCTCATGTTAAATGTTCTTATGATAAAAAATTCAAAAGCAATGCACGCATGCGCGCACACATACAAAAACCCAACAAAGGTACGCAAGGAGACGTTGGAAGGTGTTGGGTGTGTCTGTTATCTTGATTGTGTGACAACGTCACAAGTGTCAGCATATGTCTAAACTCACCAAATTGTACACATTAACTATTATAGGTCTTTGTATACCAATTATACTTCAATAAAACTGTTCAAAAAATAAGTTGTATATGTGAGAAAAACTTCTCACATGAAAGAAAAGGATCAAAACAATCAAGAAAAAAAGTAATTCAGAGGAATAACAGACTATGAAAGGAAAACACATTAAAAAGTAATTTTAAAAATTATCAGGCCAGGCACGGTGGCTAATGACTGTAGACCTGGCATTCTGGGAGGCCAAGGCAGGTGGATTGCCTGAGCTCAGGAGTTGGAGACCAGCCTGAGCTAGAGCCTACCCTGACACTAAAAATAGCTGGGTGTTGTGGTGGGCACCTGTGTTCCCAGCTACTTGGGAGGCTGAGAAAAGAGGATTGCATAAGCCAAAGAGTTTGAGGTTGCTGTGAGCTATAATAAGGCCACGACACTCTACTGAAGGCGACAAAGTGAGACTCTGCCTCAACAAAATAAAAAATAAAAACACATCACTGCCAGGCATGGTGGCTCACACCTGTAATCCTAGCACTCTGGAAGGCTGAGCAGAAGGATTGCTTGAGCTTAGGAGTTTGAGATTAGCCTGAGCAAGAGCAAGACCATTTCTACTAAAATAGAAAAATTATCTGGACATCATGGTGCATGCCTGTAGTCCCAGCTGCTCAGGAAGCTGAGGCAGGAGAATCACCTGAACACAGGAGTTTGAGGTTTGCTGTGAGCTATGATGCTGTGGCACTCTAGCCAGGGGCAACAGAGTGAGACTGTCTCAAAAAAAAAAAATTATCATCAATATTTTCAAAAAGAAAAGAGATGAGCCTGAATCCATGAATTAAGAAAATGATGCCACACAAAGAAATGATTCAAAAAACCATAAAGACTTTGGAAATCAAAAACATTACATCAGGAATGGAGAACTCATGGCGGTGCCAGTAGCTCAGTCGGTAGGGTGACGGCCACATACACTGAGATTGGGGGGTTTGAACCCGGCCAGGGCCTGCTAAATAACAATGATAAGCACTGCAACAAAAAAATAGCTGGACATTGGGGTGGGCACCTATAATCCCAGCTACTTGGGAGGCCAAGGGGAGAGAATCACTTAAACCCAAGAGTTTGAGGTTGCTGTGAGCTGTGACACCAGGGCACTGTACCCAGGGTGACAGCTTGAGACTCTGTCTCAAAAAAAACATGGAAAGTCAAAAGAAAGAATAATGAAGTTGGAGACAACACCTAGAAGGCAAAGCAAAAAATAAAAAATAAAAAGAAGACTAGGGGCCTGTGGCTCAAGCAGCCTGAGCTGGGTGGGTTCGAATACATACATCTGAGCTGGCGGGTTCAAATCCAGCCCAGGGCCGCCAAACAATGATGATGGCTGCAACCAAAAAAAAAAAAGAAGAAGAAGAAGAAGAAAAGAAAAAAAAAATAGCTGGGTGTTGTGGCGGGTGCCTGTAGTCCCAGCTTCTTGGGAGGCGGAGACAGGAGAATCGCTTGAGCCCAGGAGTTGGAGGTTGCTATGAGCTGTGATGCCCCAGCACTCTACCCAGGGTGACAGCTTGAGGCTCTGTCTCAAAAAAATAAATAAATAAATAAAAATAGGTATGGGCAATAAAAGAGAAATTAGAGGAAAGTTGTATAGCTTTAGTTTCAATATCCGAATAACATGAGTTCCAGAAAAAGAAAACAGGCTTGGCGCCCATAGCCACACACACCGGGGCTGGTGAGTTCAAACCCAACCCAGGCCTGCTAAACAATAATGACAACAACAACACAAAAATAGCCGGGCATTGTAGCAGACACCTGTAGTCCCAGACACTTGGGAGGCTGAGGCAAGAGAATTGCTTAAGCCCAAGAGTTTGAGGTTGATGTGAGCTGTGACACCACAACACTCTACTGAGGGCAACGTAGTGAAACTCTGTCTCAAAAAAAAGAAGAAGAAAAGAAAAAAGAAAGAAAACAAAGACAATGAGTGGAAAAGAATCTTCAATTAAATAATTTAAGATTCCCCAGAACTGAGGACACAATTTCTTTCTTTTTTTTTTTTTTGTAGCAGAGCCTTTTTTTGGTTGCAGCCGTCATTGTTGTTTGGCGGGCCAGGGCTGGATTGGAACCCACCAGCTCAGGTGTATGCAGCTGGCGCCTTAGCCGCTTGAGTCACAGGCACCAAACCGAGAACACAATTTCCAAATAGAAAAGTCTGATGAGGTCATAAGACCAACAGATGAATATAGACCCACATCAAGGCCCATCATTGTGAAATTCCAGAACACAGGGGACAAAGAAAAGATTCTAAAAGTTTCAAGAGAAAAAGAGACAAAATCACATACACAGGACCAGGGATTAGAACAACTTCAGGCTTCTTAGTGGCACCACCAGAATAAAAAAGATAGTGAAGGGCAGCACCTGTGGCTCAAAGGAGTAGGACACCAGCCCCATATATCAGAGGTGGCAGGTTCAAACCTGGCCCTGGCCAAAAACTGCAAAAAAAAAAAAAAAAAAAAAAGATAGTGAAGCCACATCTTCAAAATGCTAAGGGGAAATTATTTTCAACTCAGAGTTCTGTACTTAGCCAAATCATCTAGTGAATACGAGGATAGAATGAAGACATTTTCATGAAAGATCTCAAAAACATTTCCCCTTACCTAGCTGCTTTCTCAAGAAGCAGAATGGCGGCTACTAGGGAGAAAACCAAGAAAAAGAGTTTCACGGATGGAGGAGAGAGGAACCGCAGTGCAGAAGGAGGCAAACAGAACCCCTGGAAGGATGGTGCAGGGAGATGCTTGGTGTCACCTGCACTTCTTGGCCACCAATCAGAGCTGGAATAATGTCATCCAAGAGATAGACAATGTTGAGGACTGTCATCGCCCACGGGTTCCCTCTCATTGTTCCTTCCATTTTACCTGAGGACTAAATGCTCGGGTAAACTTAACCCAGATTCGAATTTGCATATAATCTATCTGGAACCACATAGTGGCAAAATTTCCTCTCTCTCAGTTAGCCTGGATCAGCTGAAGAGTTGCTTCTTCCCCATGTACATGTTCTGCTTTGATCTACTCTTAGACCATGGTGAGCTTTGAAGCACTTTTTTTTTGCGGCAGAGTCTCACTATGTCGCCCTGGGTCGGTAGAATGCCATGGCATGACAACTCACACCAACCTCAAACTCTTGGGCTTAAGTGATCTTCTTGCCTCAGCCTCCCGAGTAGCTGGGATTACAAGCACCCACTACAATGCCCAGCTAAGCAGCACATTTAAAATAAAGAAGCACACTCCCCGACCACATTCCTTCTGTCACCCTGACCCAACACCTGCCTCCTGCTCTCCTCCTACCAACGCCCTGATGATGCTGTACCCTGTTTTTCGACAACATTCACTTGGGACATTGCCTAAGAGAGGTTCTGGTAAGTTTTCAGGGAAGCTGAAGTCAGACTATAACCCAAAGGCTGTTTTGTTTGTTTTCTATGCTGGGAGCCTCCATCTAACTGTGGCAATATTACAATATTTCAGCTAGGTGTGTGGCTGCTACTCAGTTTCTTAAAATTAAATAACTGTTCAGGAATACCTATATGGGTGATCTTTTTTTTTTTGAGAGACAGAGCCTTACTTTATCGCCCTCGGTAGAGTGCCGTGGCGTCACACAGCTCGCAGCAACCTCCAACTCCTGGGCTTAGGCGATTCTCTTGCCTCAGTCTCCCGAGTAGCTGGGACTACAGGTGCCCTCCACAACGCCCGGCTATTTTTCTGTTTTGCAGTTCGGCCAAGGCTGGGTTGGAACCTGCCACCCTCAGTAAATGGGGCCGGTGCCCTACTCGATTAGCCACAGGAGCCGCCCTGGGTGATCTTTTAAAAGCCTATTTTTTTTTTTTTTTTTGGAGACAAGAGTCTCACTCTGTCACCCTGCGTAGAATGCTGTGATGTCACAGCTTACAGCAACCTCAAACTCCTGGGCTTAAGTGATTCATCCTCCTCAGCCTCCCAAGTAGCTAGGACCACAGGCGCCTGCCACAATGCCTGCATAGTTTTTTTTTGGTTGTAGTTGTCATTGTTGTTTGGCAGGCCCAGGCTGGATTTGAACCCGTCAGCTCCAGTGTATGTTGCTGGCACCCTAGGTGCTGAGCTATAGGCACTGAGCCTAAAAGCCTATTTTAAAAAGTAAAAGAATGATTTTAAAAAGTTAAAGAATGTTTAACTCAAAGTAACTCATAGTTTAGGTGAGTGGGTAACCTCTGGTTTAGGGGGCCCAATCATGAAAGGGTTTCCAGAGGGTTTCAAATATACCAGTAACTGTTTATTTCTTTGTGTTTTTTGTTAGTTTTTGAGACAGAGTCTCAGTCTGTCGCCCAGGGTAGAGTGCACTGCAGTCATAGCTCACAGCAACTCTTGGGCTTCAACAATCCTCTTGCCTAAGTCTCCTGAATAGTTGGGACTACGGGTGTACACACCACATCCAGCTAGTTTTTCTGTTTTTAGTAGAGATGGGGATCTTACTCCTGCTCAGGCTGGTCTTGAACTCCTCAGCTCAAGCAATCCACCTACTTCGGCCTCCCAGAGTGCTAGGATTACAGGCCCGAGCCACCTCACTGGGCCAACAGTTTATTTCTTAAGCTAAGTTGTAGCTACAGGACGTGGCTTTTGTTATTATTCTTTAGCGATATATGTACACTTAATACTTTCTTCAGGATATAAGATCATTTCATATAATAATTTAATTATAATTCAATTAATTAAACTAGATCAATGATAATTTTTTAAATGACGATCCTAAGTGGAGGGAAAAGCTACTGAAAGGGACCTGAAGCAGGAAAAAACCTGGTTTATTCCAAAATAGACAGTGTTTCAGGAATAGCTGCCCTATAAGATGTGTGAGCTAGAAATGGTGAATACCAGCACCCCTGATTTTGCTCAAGGTGACTTTCTGTTCAGAGTTCTGCCTCTACCACGTGAGCCCAGAGCAGTTGACCATAGAACATTAAAGTGAGAACTCATAGAAACGACAAGTGGATACAGGGACAAAGAAGGATAAAACACCGTGAGAAATAAAAGACTGAGGTTTGTAGGGAGTTGAAGTTGCACCACAAAGTGAAGGATCTCAGAACTGTGCTCCATCCCTAGAGCCTCCCCATTAAAGAACAAAAAATAGGTATCAATTGTCAGTTTGTCCTTTGCAAAGGATAGAAACACCACTGTGTTATCTATTATCATGCAAAAACTCACCACAAAACTTACTGACTTAAAAACAATCATTTACATTTAATATCTCTCACAATTTCTATGGGTCAGAAATTCAAGAGTAGCTCAGCTCTGTTTCTGGCTTAAGGTATCTTATGAGGCTGCAGTCAAGACATCAGCCAGGACTGCTATCATCTGACGGCTTGACTGGGGCTGGAGGATTTACTTCCAAGATGGTTCACCTGCAACGCTTTTGGCAAGAGGCCTCAGTTCCTTGCCACATGGACCTCTCACCAAGCTATCTGAGTGTCCACACCACATGGAAACTGGCTTCTCCCAGAGTGAGCAATCCACAAGAGCACAAAGGTGAGAGCCAGAAGCCACAGTGTCTTTTATGCACTATTTATGCCCTACCATCAGAAGTAATGCATTCTCATTCCCTCAGTATCCTATTGGTTACTCAGTCAGCCCTGTTAAGTGTGAGAGGGAGCTATACACGGTCCTAAAACACCAGAGGGAGGCATCATTGGTGCTTTCTTGATGGCTGGCTGTTACAATCAGTGGCTCACACCTGTAATCCTAGCATTCTGGGAGGTTGAGGCAGGTGGATTGCTTAAGCTCATGAGTTCGAGACCAGCCCGCGCAAGACTGAGACCCCCTGTCTCTACTAACAATTAAAAACTAAGCCAAGAGAATTGCTTGAGCCCCAAGAGTTTGAGGGAGCTGTGAGCTATGATGCCACGCACTCTAACCAGGGCAACAGAGTGAAACTCTGTTTCAAGGGGGAAAAAAGACAAAAAGGAATGCCTTTACAACTAAAGGGAACCAGTTGGTTTGTGTGACCAAATAATCCCAGACTAGGGCAGGCTTCCAGGCATATCAGAACCCTGAACCCCTAAGTTCTGCCTTCATCTCTGTTGCCTTCTGGCTTCTTTCAGGAGGATCCTTCGTATGTGGAGGCTAAGTGACCATGAGGAACTTGAAGCTTGTCCCCAAACCTTCCGTTCACCCAGCACACAAAAAAAAGTCTTGATAATTTTCAACGATTAGCTCAACCTGTGTCCCACGCCCACCCCTGGGCAGTGGCTGGCCTGCAAGTCCTATCACCGCCCTGGAGTCCCGAAGTGGGTAAACCTCACAACCTGTGTGCAGGGAAGGAGGGCTCCCCAGAAGAAAATCAAATTGTTCTTACTAAATGGAGGAGGAACAGATTCGAGGGGGACAAGCAAACTAAGCGATATCCATTATCGCAAACATTGGACCTGCACTCATTTGAATGGCCAAAATGATAGAGAATAGATACCCATTGTGAGAATATGGGTCATATTTCCAACGCTATGAATGCTAGCTAACCCATCCAAGGTTAGTTGTTTATAAGAATTTTTATCTGATAGTTTCACTAACATCTTCCTTACTTAGTTTCCTGGCAGCATGTGAAAAACCATATACAATCTGAAATTTGATTTTCTTAGAGCTCTGGTGAGTAATCGTTTAGTATGTCATTTACGCCTTTGAGATTCTAATGAAATCTTTAGGTGCTCTCAGAAACATAAACATCCCATGTACACAGTTTTTCATACAATGTGGGAGGTTCATGCTCCTTTACCCCCGCCCCAACCCATTGAAGCACTTCAGCTAGGAGCTCATCTTTTTCTGCACGTGGCCTTAGCATTTGAACTCAGATTTCCATCTTGAAGCCAGACTGTGTTCCACTAGCACAACTTTATCAGAAATGCTTTTTCCTTTTACTTGGAAAAGCCTAACTTTATTAAACTTCAAAAAAGAATGTAAGAGAACATGATCTTTCAGTCAAGACAAAGTATTTAGGCTCGGCACCTGTGGCTCAATGGGCTAAGGCGCCAGCCACGTACACCTGAGCTGGTGGTTTCGAATCCAGCCCCGGCCCGCCAAACAACAATGATGGCTGCAACCAAAAGATGGCAGGCGTTGTGGCGTGTTCCTGTAGTTCCAGCTACTTGGGAGGCGGAGGCAAGAGACTCACTTGAGCCCAGGAATTGGAGTTTGCTGTGAGCTGTGATGCCACAGCTCTCTACCCAGGGTGACAGCTTGAGGCTCTGTCTCAAAAAAAAAAAAAAAAAAAAAGACAAAGTATTTATTTACAGTACTTAGGAACCAGATTTGCATGCCTAGTTGAAACAAATAAGTAAACCAACAGAACTAGCACCCAGGCTTTTAGATATGCACAACAGGCAATGACAGTCTGTAATTCTTTTTTTATCATGTTATTTTTTTTTTTTAATTTCAGCTTAATATAAGGGCACATGTGATTAGGACACGTTGTTTGTCTTGGCCTGTGATTCTTGCTAGACAGGAAACACGTGAGATAAGCACTCTTACTACTCCAGTTTATTGCCTGGATTGCATTTTCAGGCCTCAGTGCCAGGATGGGGAACCCAGGTGGAACCCAGTATTCTCCCTGAATGGAGGAGATGGCGCCTCCAGGGAGGGTAAGTTGGCTACAATTAGCGGGGCAGAATACCAGAGAGGATGTGAGCCATAAAAGGAAACATTGATAAAAATTTTTCAAATCTCTCCTTTAAAACTATTAAGAAAGGCCAGGTGCTATGGCTCACGCCTATGATCCTAGCACTTTGTGAGACCGAGGCAGGTGGATTGCTTGAGCTCAGGAGTTCAAGACCAACCTGAGCAAGAGCAAGATTCTGTCTCTACTAAAACAGAAAAAACTATCTGGGCATGGTGGCTGCTAGTGCCAACTACTCAGGAAGCATAGGCAAGAGGATCTCTTGAGCCCAAGAGTTTGACGTTGCTGTGAGCTTTGATGGTGCCACAGCACTCTACCCTGGGATTACAGAGTAAGAGTCTGTCACAAAAAACAAAAAGAAAGAAAGAAAAGGAAAAGACAAGCCACAGATTTGGGACAAAATATTTGCAAATCACATATCTAATACAGAATTTGTGTCCAGAATATATAAAGAACTCACAACATTCAATATTTATAAACAAACAACCCAATTTTATATATATATATATATATATATTTTTTTTTTTTTTTTTGGTAGAGACAGAGTCTCCCTTTATCGCCCTTGGTGGAGTGCCTTGGCATTACACAGCTCACAGCAACCTCCAACTCCTGGGCTTAGGCAATTATCTCGCCTCAGCCTCCCGAGTAGCTGGGACTACAGGCGCCCGCCACAACGCCCGGCCATTTTTCTGTTTTGCAGTTCGGCCGAGGCCGGGTTTGAACAGCCACCTTCGGTATATGGGGCCGACGCCTTACTTGATGAGCCATAGGTGCCGCCCAACAACCCAATTTTTTTAAATGAGCAAAAGACTTGAAGAGACACTTCAGACAGTGAAGATACACAAATGGAAAATAGGCACATGAAAAAATGCTCAGTGTCATTAGTCATTAGGAAAGATTAGAACTACGGTGAGAGCTTGGTGCCTATAGCACAGTGGTTACAGCACCGGCCACATACACCCAGGCTGGTGGGTTCAAACCCGACTGAGGCCAGCTAAACAATGACAACTACGGAAAAAAAAAAAAAAAGGCTGGACATTGTAGCAGGCACCTGTAGTCCCAGCTACTTGGGAGGCTGAGGCAAGAGAATCTCTTAAGCCCTAGAGTTGAGGTTGCTGTGAGCTGTGATGTCACAGCACTCTACTGAGGGTGACATAGTGAGACTGTGTATCAAAAAAAAAAAAAAAAAAACAAAAAAAGAACCACAGTAAGATAACACTGCATACCTGCATACATAGAAAACAGTTGAGAATTTTTTTTTTTTAAATTCCAGGGCAGGACCTGTGGCTCAATGGGTAGGAGGCCATATACCAAGGGTGGCGGGTTCAAACCCTACCCCAGCCAAATTGCAACAAAAAAATAGCCAGGTGTTGTGGCGGGAGCCTGTAGTCCAGCTACTCGGAAGGCTGAGGCAAGTGAATCGCCCAAGCCCAGCTGTTGGAAGTTGCTATGAGTTGTGTGATTCCATGGCACTCTACCAAGGGTTATAAAGTGATACTCTGTCTCTCCAAAAAAAAAAAAAAAAAAAATTCCAATTGTTGTTAAGGATGTGGAAGTATTGAAACTCTCATGATTTGCTGGTGAAAATGCAAAATGGCACAGCCACTTTCGAAGTTTGTCAATTTCTTTTTTTTTTTTTTTTTTGAGACAGGGCCTCAAGCTGTCACCCTGGGTAGAGTGCTGTGGCATTACAGTTCACAGCAATCTCCAACTCCTCGGCTTAAGCCATTCTCTTGCCTCAGCCTCCAAGTAGCTGGGACTACAGGCACCCACCGCAATGCCCGGCTATTTTTTTATTGTAGTTGTCGTTGTTTGGCAGGCCCGAGCTGGGTTTGAATCTGCCAGCTCCAGTGTATGTGGCTGGCGCCTTAACCGCTTGAGTTACAGGCGCCAAGCCAAGTTTGTCAATTTCTTGTTACACATACTCACTATATGATCTGCTCCTAGGTATTTACCCAAATGGTATATCTATAAAATGCAAAACTATCCAACGATAAAAATGAATGAAGTATTGATATTTGAGACACGGATGAGTCTCAGAAATAATTTCACTGAATGAAAGAAGCCAAAAAAAAAAAAAAAAAAGAGTACTTTCTATATGATTCCATTCATACAAAATTCTAGAAAATGCAAACTAATAGAAAGCAGATCAGTGCTTTGATTGTCAGGGGATGGGGTGTGGGGAAGAAAGGTGGGAGGGAGGGATTTCAAAAGGACACAAGGAACTTTTCAAGGATAATGGATATATTCATTATCTTGTCTATGGTGGTTTCGCAGATATGTATGTATGTATGTCAAACTTATCAAACTGTACACTTTAAATGTATGCAACATATTGTGTGTGGACTATATTTCAGTAAGGCTGTTTTTTTTTAAACATGCATAAGAGTTTGCTTATTCCCCACTGAAGCATCCTGTGAAGATTATACTATTAAAACCTTTGTTCCTATTTCATTCAATGTTTTCAGTTCATATGAATTTTTTTCTTTGACTTTTTAATGTTTAATTTTTTTTTTCTTTTTGCAGTGTTTTTTTGGCCGGGGCAGGGTTTGAACCTGCCACCTCTGGCATATGGAGCCAGTGCCCTACTCCTTTGAGCCACAGGCACTGCCCTAATGTTTAATTTTTTTAATAGCACCTGATTCAAAATTCAAAAGGTACAAGTAGGTTTACAGTGAAAAGTCTTTCATCTCTGTTCCTGTCCATCCAGCACGCACCCTTCCCTGAAAACAATTACAGTAGCTGGCTTTGTAAATGTCCTTCCAAAGGTATTCCAGATTTTATTATAAGGTATCCACTGCTAAGATTCATTCGACTGTGAATATATTTTATCTCCATGTTGGCTCAAAGACTTCAAGATCAAGGGTATTTTCTGATTCAGATAAACAGACATGTACAATTCCCAGGCTATCAGGCAGTCCCCAGCCCCCAATAGAAATGTGACCATCAATGCCTTTTGTTTATTTGTTTTAGAGATAGAGTTTCGCTTTGTTATCCTCGGGAGAGGGCTGTGGCGTCACAGCTCACAGCAACTTCCAGCTCTTAGGCTTAGGGGATTCTCTTGCTTCAGCCTCCTGAGTAGCTGGGACTACAGGCGCCTGCCACAACGCCCGGCTATTTTTTTTTTTTTTTTTTTTTGAGACAGAGCCTCAAGCTGTCACCCTGGATAGAGTGCCGCTGTGGCATCACAGCTCACAGCAACCTCCAATTCCTGGGCTCAAGCGAGTCTCCTGCCTCCACCTCCCAAGTAGCTGGGACTACAGGCGCCCCCCACAACGCCCGGCCATGTTTTGGTTGCAGCCCTCATTGTTGTTTGGCGGGCCCGGGCTGGATTCGAACCCGCCAGCTCAGGTGTACGTGGCTGGCGCCTTACCCTGTTGAGCCACAGGCGCCGAGCCCGGCTATTTTTTTTTTTTATTGTAGTTTGGCTAGGGCCGCATTCAAACCTGTCACCCTTGGCATACGGGGCTGGCACCCCGTGATTAGCACTGACCCACAGGCACCACCCTGTTTGTTTGTTTTTTGAGACACAGTCTCACTCTGTTGCCCTGGGTAGAGTGCTGAGGTGTCATAGCTCACAGCAACCTTGGACTGAAGCCATTCTCTTGTGTTAACATCCTGCGTAGCTGAGACTATAGGTGCCACCACCACCACAATGCCCCATTAGTTTCTCTATTTTTAGCGAGAATGGAGTCTCACTTTGCTCAGGCTGGTCTTGAACTCCTGAACTCAAGCAATCCACCTGCCTCGGCCT
>CAUYRH010038997.1:0-11148 GCA_963574655.1 Perodicticus potto | reverse complement strand
CCTCACGCTGTCTCCCTGTGTCCCCAAGGGGAAGTTCCTGGGTAGATCCCACCTGCCAGAGATGCCTGAAGTCCTCTCTCCCCAGTCTCACCGTGCCCAGCCGCAAGGAAGCTGTTACTCGGCTGCCATCTTGCTCTGCCCGTGTGTATGTTTTTCATCCTAAGTTTTTTTTGGAAGCAGAAGTTGAAAGCTAAATGGAAAAATTCACTGTGGAATGTGTTTTCCAACTGTGAATGCTAGAATCTATGTGATAAAATCCATCCTTGAAAACTTCCTCATCTCCTTCAGCTGTCCTTAGAGGGTTCCTTCTGTGATAAATATGGGAACTTTTTCATAGGCTAGTTTCTAATAGCAGAAGAATGTGCCTTACTGTCTGTACAAACACAAGTACTTAGTATAACCCTATGAACTTATAAGTACCTTGTTGTTGACCGACAAAGGCATTTCAAATCCTTAGACAAGTGGATTGTAATACTTTTAATCCAGATCCCTAATCTAAATTACAATGGTGTTGGTTATGTTTATTCAGGAACTCAAATTGCCCTGAAAAAAAGAAGTTAAAAAATCACAAGCTAAAATTTGCTAAAAGTTGAAAATTTTTAAAGTCAAGAGAAAAGGGTAAATATAAATACAGATCTCAAGATATTGTATGTGATGAAATACACATTTTTGTAAATAGGCAGTATTTGTGAAAACAAGTTTGTTTCCCTTGGTGTTAGTGTCTTCAGTAAACACTTTGCCAAATTTCCATTATAGATCAAAGAGAGAACAGAGCCACAAAGATAGTAAAAACAACTTTTGGATTATTTCCATCAAGTAACTTAAATTTATTTAACAGCCATCATGCTGAGGTAGACTTATTATTTTTGCCCTGAAAAATTATCATGTTTTAATTTTGAAATCTTATATTTTTATGAAGCATCAGAGGATTGGGGGTGCATAACTGAGATGGGGAGAGACGTTCTCATCTCATATCTTTTTCTTTCAAATGGTTGAGGTTAGGAGGGGGTCCAAAATCAGACATGCAAAAAAAAATTATAATAATAAAATATGTAATAGGAACCAGGAACTTGGACTCCTCTGCGAGGTTGAAC
Organism: Perodicticus potto; assembly: GCA_963574655.1. Taxonomy (NCBI): domain Eukaryota; kingdom Metazoa; phylum Chordata; class Mammalia; order Primates; family Lorisidae; genus Perodicticus; species Perodicticus potto. The sequence goes on along the minus strand of CAUYRH010038997.1, from coordinate 10,054 downwards.
TTTTTACCCTTCTAACACTGTTTTTTTCTCTTGTTTTCTCAAGATGTCGATTTATCTAATAAACCCCACTAATTCCTCAGAGGATTATTTTTAAAAATGCATGTGTATGTGTGTGTGTGTGCATTCATTTCCTTTTGAATGAATTAGAGATTGTGTAAATTAAAACAAAACATATGTCACTAAAATTTAGAGTTAAATTTTTATATTTTTTCATTTATTTATTTTTCTATTTCTGTTTCCTTTATATTTACTGAATTGACTATTGCTTTGACCTGTCTCTTACTCAGGAGGCCTTGCATGATCACTACTTGTCTCTGTTTGGCAAGTTGACCTCTAACCTGCACAGCCTTCAACAAAAAGGTCAATGATACGCTTGTGTAAACACAGAAATGTTTGCATGTGTTTCCAGCAATCAAAATAGTTCCCTGAACATTTGACAAAGGACTACGTACCATTGTCCCTGCCTTAATTTATGTATTTGATTATTGTTTGATTAAATTATAACTCTGATGAGACTTGTTTTCTTCTTTCCTTCCCTCTAATGACAAAATCTCTGCACTTCTTACAAGTTGAATTATGGAAATACATGAGTGAAATAATCTTTTCTTCTCCCTCCAACTTTAGGTTTCTTCTTTTCATTCTCTCATGCAACTAACATAAATAGGAAGAATTTAAAAAAAATAAATGAGATACAAATTTGGATGATTACAGTTTAAAATGTTATATTTATAATTAGGAGTTTCTAGGTATTTCTCTTTTTAATCTTGATTTCTTTTGGTCATATGAGCCTTCAAACGAAAGTAATTTATACATGTAATTTTTTTTTATGTTTAAGCTATTTTTTAACTTTCTTCAAAATATCATTAAGCGTTATTTTAAACCTTGTCTATATCTATAATTAAAAAGAATCTATTTAGAGGGTAAGAAGTAATAAAACACTTGAGTTCTAGCATACAGACTAAATTTTCAAGTTGATAAGTCTCTTTAAGAGGCTGTTTCTATCATATTTTCAATCATCTTAATAGTAAATACTTCCATAGTTCTTTTCTGTACATATGCTTGATGACACTCTCGAATTATATATTGAAATAAAATGTGATTAATTATTTAAAATGAAGAAGACATTTTTCAGAAAATAACATGTGTTCTAAGGAATATTAGATAATCCCAAGAAGCATACTTTTAAAATGAATCAATAACAATACCAGATGTTTTATAAAGTTTACTGCAAGCAGAATTGAAGCATATGGTGGTGTTAGTGTCCCGTACAGGGACTGGGAAGGGAACGCAGACAAATACTGTAGAATTAGATGTAAAAAGACTTTTATGTTTAACTTTGGGGTTAGTTTTATAATTATTATTTTAATTTCAGACATCAAAATTGACATGTATATTACATGTATGCATAGTATTTTCTGTGCATCAAATTATACTCATAAATTTCAGACTTAGCATTGTCCACATACCCACCCCTACATAAAAATGTGTATGGATGTATATTAGTATTAGGTAAAGGTGGATGCAAGTGCTGACCTGTCTCTTACTAGCTGTGCAGTCTAGAAGAGAGTATGTCACCTTCTGAAGAATACAAGTAATTATCACCTCTTTCTAGTATTACAAAAAAGACAAATAAATCATACAATTCATGTAGCATGGTATCCAGAACATAGTAAGTGCCAAATTTCAATTATCTAATTTCAATTACCCTGGTAACTACATCATACAAAACAGCTTCAAATCAGTTTATGACCTTGACAAGAAAGGGTGGGGCTTTGAGGATCTTTTTTTTGTTTGTTTCATTTGTTTTTTAATCTGAGACAGTCTTAACTCTGTTGCCCAGGCTAGAGCACCATGGCGGCAGCCTAGATCATTGTAACCTCAAACTCCGGAACTCAAGCAATCTTTCTTGAGCAACAACACCAGGCTAATATTTTATTTTTAGTAGAGATGAGTCTCACTTTGCTCATGCTAGTCTCCCAACAGCTGAGCTTAAGCAATCTTCCCAGCTCAACCTTCCAGAGCACTAGGATTACAGGTGTGAGCTACTCTGCCTGGCCCTGATGATATTCAAAAGTCGAAATTTGAAAGATACTTAGTAGATTTGAGTGGACAGGCAGGAAGAAGAGGAAAATTTTATCCTGAAAATGTAAGAATGCTAGAAGATCAAAAACAACAACAAAATTAAAAAAAAAAAAAAAGAAAAGAAAAATGTGGGGAAAGAAGGAAGGAAGGGCAATAAGTAGACAGGAAATTTCAAGTTGACTGGGAAAGAAAGTAAACACATAAAATAATTAAAAAAAAAAAAAAAGATGTTTGAGACCACAGTGAGAAACAGTATATTCATTGGCATAGACAGGGAGAGTGGAGATGGGAGCATAGTTCTTATATTTGATTAAAGCATCCCAGCTATATGTATGATCTGAGCGCACTGCGCACATTCCTCTCTTCCTTATATGCTCCCTTTCTTCTCTATTGCCTTTTCTGTCAATCACTCTTTTTCTCTCTCCCCCTTCTTTCATCTGTGTTTATCAACTTTTCTGGCATTTGGTATTAAAAATTAGCCTCTTACTAATTAAAAAAAATTGAAAAAATGAATCCAATATTTCTTTGAGGAGAACTTGGATATTTCAGAATTCAGACATTTATTTTTAAACATCTTTATCAAATATTATGTAAATTATACATTTATTTTGTACATTGTTCAGAAATTTAGTTAGAAAATAGCATTTTGATTTCACATGTTGTTTACCTCACGCTTCATGTGTTAAAACTGTTTGTATAAATCAACTTATAATATTTTTCAAAGGCTATCCTGTATATTGCCTCTTTTTGATACCCTTACAAAGCAGTGAAGAAACAAGGACTTGAGTACATGTGGATGGTAGCAGAGAGGGCAGTGATTTCAGTTGGCAGAAGTAAGGGGATATAGAGAATAAGATTGGGAAACAGACCCATCAGTATGTAATGGTAGGGCTCCAATTGTCTCTGAGGGCTGTAAGGATGTGATTTCTCCAGGCTCTCCTGGGCAACCCACCAGAGTCCTCTTAGCTTGCCTGTCTTACTGAGGATGACTAGAGCACAACCTCCTGGGCCTCCATCCCCATTGGTTTCAGGTGGCCACCAGGAGGTGTTAATTCCAGTGCTTTCAACACTTACTTGGGCTTGAACCTAGAAGGTTTTGTTTCTGTTTCTGTGAAGAACTAGACAGAGAGTACAAAGTCAAGTTGTTGCCCAGCCCAAATGAGGAATGGCTGAACTCTGCCTGGAATTTCTTCTAAAAGTATGTCTGAAATAAAAATTATGCCCCTGGGATGTGATGTGAGGCATCAGAGACATCTTCCAAACACGCAAGTTCAAAAATCAACTTTGTTAAAACTATAAAGGTCAATAACTGCCTTTAGCACATATTTTAAGTATTATTTAAAATACTTATTTTAATATCAAGATGAGCAGTTATTCCACTGAAGCTATAAAGTCGTGCAATGTATAATAGTTTCAAAAAGTATATTACTATAATGGTATGAAGATTATCTCACATTTACATTCATATTTCACTATAATTCCCTGCCATGCACTAAACTTTCTACTTTTTTGGAAATATTTTTCAATGAACCGATTACTAACTTAACTATACTGACACCTGGCTAAACAATGTATCTGTGTGGAACAGAAAAAAAGATTTTCATTCTGTTAAGTTTCTGTGAGTGAAAAATAAGAAATTGCTCTCGTGAGATTTGGTTCTGGCACTGTGAAATCACACTGAAAGAGCCAGTCACAAGATCACACAGGTAATTATAAAATCCAAAATGCTTCACGTATTACTAGATTGACTAAACTAATATCTGAGGCTAGTTTCAGGGACCAATGAAGTGAAGAAATACAAAAGATGCTATTTTGAAAAATGCATTGCAGATGTGTGCAATGGGGAAAAAGGCCATGCTAATTCTGAAGACCAAATCAAAGATCCCACTAGTTAGATACCAAGAAAAGAAATTGCTTAGAAGAACATTGTTGTTTTTTCCTCCTCATGGATATATCAAAGTAAACTACTTAAGACAAATATTTGAGTGGAAATAAAGGTTTTTTTAAATATAGGAACTGTGTAAAAAGATTACATAAGTATCTCTCTTCATGCAACCACATCTTCAGATAGCACAGAGCACCCTGGCTCTCTCATTTATTTCTTGTATGCTCTATGGCAAACTACTTACCCTCTTTTTGTCTTATCACCCTAATTTTAAAAATGGAGATAGCAGTACATCCTGCATCACAGGTTGTTATGAAAATTAAGGAAATTGTTATTAGTGACATTATTCATATCAATATATATTAATTATGTCAATAAGTGAATATTAACTTGACATAAGACATTTCTTGTTTATGATCCTTGTCATAGCCCACCTGTTAATCATATCCATTGACTCAGAAAGTATCTTGATTAGCAAAATTAATTATGTGGGTTGCATTAACTATTGTTCTGAAAAGTTTAGTGTTTAAGTACTACATATTGTAATTCACAGAGACGACTTTGTGCACTGGAGTGTAGATTAAATGAAATTAAAAGGTGATAATTCTAAAATCCTTCAGATTACCAATTTTTCAACTTTCAGGCTGAGAAGTAGGATGAGAATATTATTTTCTTTTGTGTCATATGAAATCCTTTTTTTGTGTAAAAGAAAATTTATCAAAAGCTTATAAGTGAAGAGAAACATTGAAAACATATCTTTGGAGATTAGTGTGGATACTTATCATTTTTAAGATAATAGAATAATAATTAATTATTGATATTTCAAAGCAGCTGACTTAAGTGGAATTTTTTTTTTTTTTTTTTGCAGTTTTTGGCCCAGGCCAGTTTTGAACCCACCACCTCTGGGATATGGGGCTAGCGCCCTACTCCTTTGAGCCACAGGTGCTGCCCTCAAGTGGAATTTTTTACAACTTAAATTTATATTTTTATAAATACAACAAACTCATGCAATATATTAGCTTGTTTTGTTATTGTTTATGTATTTAAAGCAAAAATTTAACTTTGGAAGATTGTGATTAAAATATTCACAGAAATGATTTGGTCTTTTAATTTGAATCATACAGAATTTTTACTGAAATTAATAAGAAATATTTTTATGAATATTATGAGATGCATGATATAAAAATGTTTGAACTGTAAATCCATTTATGCCATTATAAACGTTTCATGCTATCAACATTTCATTTGTTGATTGCATGAAGGAAAAGGTTACTAGATTTAAACAGTGATTTCATACCTGGAATATAACTTAGATACTGACTATCCTTATTTATTATTAATCCTTGCAGATAAATTTCTTTCAATTGGCAAAAAAAAAAAATACTAATTTATTTTGCCATGTACTACTACCCTATCTATATATGTGGATAAAATTTTGTATTGAAGAAGACATTCAAAACAACTGGAAGAATCATTGTTGAAAGCTTTGATGACATTTTCAGATTAAACTATGAAACAGAAGAGATTCTCAGATGTCAACTCAAGTTTCTTCCAAAAATTTTAAAATATCTCACTATGAATTTTATAAAAATTCAAAATTTTATACCTCTCATATTTCTGTTATGTTTGTTAATTATGTAAAATAAAAAGAGTACTATCTTTGCCAAGCCCCATATGGAAGCACTCAGATGTCCTTTATTTATGCCATCATGCATCAAGATCATTTTTTACTTGAAATATAACATAAAATACTTGAAAAAGCAATTTATTTGTGAAAAAACAGTAGATAGAGGGTCAGTTGCTAGGGAATGATAAGATAAATATATTTATCTGAGAAATGTTTGGGTTATAGTGAATGGTTGGGAGGTGGATTGTGCAGAAAACTGTCAGAACTGTTATAAGATATGAACAGGTCCTGAATCTCGGGGGATGCTGATAGGCATGAAAGAGAGTGTGGATAGAATCCCTAAATTTTGGAAATAGACTGACTCTGTGGGAAGCCAAGAGTAAAATTCATCCAGTTTTCAAAGTTAGATTGTGAATATTTAGTTATAATGATGTCCATAATTATGAAAATAAGTATTTCTGTCCTGGCACTACTCCTAAATGTCTTCTTTTTTATATTCACACTTCATTTACCATATAATGTGATGCGAATTCATGCATCTCCACTATGCTGATTTTTTTTCTTGTGAAAGGCATTACAGGTTGTGACAGGAAAGACTATAGCAAGCCACCTGTGGTGGCGCTAAAGAGCTGTGACGCATCATCATTCACCCTGTAGACCTACTCAGCTTTAAGGTGCAATAGTCTCAACGCGATTACTCAAAGGATCGACTTTAAGGTTATTTACCATTTGTATTTCATTTGTAATATGCAACAAGTGTGATTGAAAGTCCTCCTCCTTTTGAATTACCAGGTTTACCTTATAGCTTTGTCACATGCATCTCAAAAGCTTCCTAAGTATACACCATGCGGCTTCAAATAGAAAACTCACAGTAGAGACGCATGTTTGCCTTGATTCCTGAATTCACAGCTTGTAAATATGAAACTCCTGATGGCCAGCATTTGGCTTTAAGAAAGCCAGCATTCGGCTTCAAGCCTCATCATTTACCATTTTTGTAACTACTGGTTGGTTACCTTTTCTCTGTTTATCTTCTTTCTATCAAGTGTAAGACAAAAAGACTCTCAGGATTATTAGATTTTGACCAATTTTGAGAGTAAACTTAAAAACTTTAAAAATACAAAGAAAATATGTGTTAAATAAAGTATATTATGTCCATCTCTTCTTTATCAAAAGGAATTTGGTCAAGGATATATGAAGTTATGTAGTTTACTTTCACATTTTTATTTTTCAGATTCATACTTAAAAGAGAAAGAGTTAAATCTCTCTATTTTTAACACCACAAAAACCGATTTTGTTGTTTGGACAATCTACAGCAGTTGGTCAAATAAAAAGGAGTAGGTATCCATATAATAACATATAACACAAGGTTACAAAAACATAGTCACTTAATAGATATTTCTCTTGCTTCAGTTCTAGCCAGATCTCAAGTCCATGACTTGAACCTGTAATGAAGTCTGATAAGGAATATAGTTTATTGGTGACATGGATAGTAAAACTCTCAGCTTGTGAGGCATTTGTGAATCAGTAAAATAACATATTTCAGAGAACATGCCCAAGTCAAAGAGCAAAAACACCCTCTTTAACACAACCTTGGGCAATCATAAAATACAATCTGCAATAACAGTTAAACATAACAGTTCTTTGGGGACTTATATACCAATATATAAAAGCAAACGGGTCACCAGCTTTCCAAATGTGCTTTGCCTTTGGAAAACCAAAGCTACAAACTAGGAGGTGTACTAGCGAAAAGCACAGGCTACGCGTAGACATGCAAACACCATTCCTTTCTTCTGTTGCCCCCGATGAGGGAATTAAATTGTATCTCCATTAATGCTCTTGCTCTTGATTATTAAGCAAGGTTTAGCAAAGAAGGAAGTGGCCAGAAACTTTAGTACGGTATGTGGAGTTTATAACTTACTATTCCATTGGAAATGCAGGTCCACAATTATTTCAAAAGATAAATCCCCCCTTATTTTTAACTGGGCAAATAATTTATTATGTCACTCGTATGGTCTTAATGGCTTAGGGCTTAGGTTTCCTTAGAAAACAGAATAATTAGATCAGTAGGGTGAATATGAATTACGACAGTTGATTGCATATTTCAAAACGATGGGATGAAAATAATTTAAATGCTTCTAGCATAAAGAAGAGGCAAATATTTAAGGTGATAGATATTCCAAGCACTTTGACTGATCTTTACAAATTATGTAAGTGTATGAAATTATCACAGATACCCTGATCTATGTACTTATATAAAGCATCAATAAAATAAAAAATAAGTAATCACCCACAGATTCTAAGTGTGGGTTATCAGTTGGGATATGCAATATTTCAAATTACATTCTAGAATGCTACCTTGTAATTTTATACTTGTGTTAAGTATTATGATTCTCTTCTTCCAAAATAACACGGACAAGGGTTCACACCACGGCTCTTGCATCATATTTGAAAGGAATAGTCAAGTGAATGTGGAGATGGCTAAGAGCTAAAGGGAGGAGAAAGTGACACTACATTTCATATCCACTCAGATAAGGTACCGTCAGAATGTCAGCTCATCATCTAATAGTCATTTCATTAAATAATAATTACATCTGGGGTGGCGCCTGTGGCTCAAAGGAGTAGGGTGTTGGCCCCATATACCAGAAGTGGCAGGTTCAAACCCAGCCCCGGCCACAAACGGCAAATAAATAAATAAATAAATAAATAAATAAAATAATAATTACATCTGTACTCCTGAATTTAGCACTTGACTAATACACAGTCTCTCTAATTTCTATATATATGTGCATTTCTGGGACTTCCAGCCTGTGGGAACATGTGGCTCACATTCATTCACTACTTGTATTCATGTGTCTGTTTGGTGGATCCCTATAGCACCTGATGACTCAAGCACCCCCGAGTTGTGCTCCAGTTCTGTGATCAGAGATGTCACCAGGTTTCTCACAGTGATCAGGTATGAAGGGCTCAAGTCTTCTCTGTTCTTTACCTGGATCCTACCTATTTTGGGTGTCTTTATAGAGCACTATTGAGAAATCCTTAGTAACATCATATGAGGATTTATTAATGACTCTTTTCTACAATGGAACAAAACTCAAATGTGTCCTCTTTAGGGGCCAGTGCATCTGACAAATTCTCTTTCTTGAGGTGAAAATTGAAAGCTCACTTTTGCAGAAATTTAGTCCAAGAGGCACACAGACAGGGGTGTCATCCACCATTTCATAAATGCAATGTCATAATTTCAACTCAGTTAAGACACATTGATATTCTAGTATCTTTCTTATTTTCCTCCCCTTTACCTTTACTTTGTTTTCAAGATTTGACTTCCAAATAGATTAATTTTTTTAAGAATTAAGAATATAGTGTTTTTTTAAATCTGTACTATCCCCCACACACAAAAATTCAGTGTTGGAGACCCCATGGAAAGTAATTCTTTAATAGTTTTTATGTTTCTAGCATGATTTTCATCACCTAATGTATATTTTAACTTTCCTAAAACATAGTCTACATCTCAGGACTCTGGATATAAGACAAATCTATTACATTCATTTGGATAAAGCTTAAAAAAAAAACCCACAAATCAAATCAACACACACATTCAAAATTTTTTGTCATGGCAAGAAAAAGTTCTGAGAAGATAAACAAGAAATCACGTATGACTTCAGACGATTAGGATATAGAATATTTTAAATGTCTATAATAAATTTGTTACCAAAAGATTTTGACTGGCCTTGGATGATTTCCATTCATGAGTGTTAATCATGCCCAGTTAACAGTGACCCACATGTGTAATGTTTTTCCTCTGACAATTGTAACTCACCATTTCATGGAAGCTCTTCAGCCTGGCAAAAATGTCCCTCACAGACGTAAAGTCAGATAGAAGTTATGAAAATTCCATTTCTACAAACTTTTTGATGTATCACTGCATGCCAGAAAACATCACATACAAAAAGGAAAAAAAAAAAAAGGAAGAAAATGGATAATCTGGCCCAATAGAACTATTTTTAGCTTGGTTTAGTTTTGCTTAAATTTATCAAATAGGAAAAATTAGATAACGATTTCCAGAAGAAGACATTTGGTGAATTTTTTAAAAGAAAGGTGACTTTCTGAGAACTATAATAGATCTAACCCTAAGAAAACTCCTCTGCATTTATAAGAAAATGATCTTATGAACACCTCTTCCCAATAGGCCAACCGACCACTGCGCTAACAAGGGGCAGAGAGTCAAACAATGATACAAGTTAGGAAAATGATCTTCCTTGTATAAAAAAGGACTTCAGGGCTCGGCGCCTGTGGCTCAGCGGGCTAAGGTGCCAGCCACATACACCTGAGCTGGCGGGTTCGAATCCAGCCTGGGCCCGCCAAACAACAATGACGGCTGCAACCAAAAAATGGCCGGGTGTTGTGGTGGGCGCCTGCAGTCCCAGCTACTTGGAAGGCGGAGGCAAGAGACTCGCTTGAGC
>CAUYRH010038996.1:0-13081 GCA_963574655.1 Perodicticus potto | reverse complement strand
TTCCTTGTTGGAAATTGATTCAGTTTCCAACTGAATCAGTTGGAACTTGGACAGAACTAAGTTTTCCATTAACAAAGGCTGCAAAATTATCTTCCGGTGAATTGGTTGCAGCCGTCATTGTTTGGCGGGCCTGGGCTGGATTCGAACCCGCCAGCTCAGGTATACATGGCTGGCGCCTTAGCTGCTTGAGCTACAGGCGCCAAGCCATGACTGATGTTTTTTACAAGAAGAGAAAAACGCTATGTGAAGACAAAAGGTTCTGTAGGTTTGTTCTTAAGCTGAATCTGTATGTAAGTTGGAACAGCTACATTTACCTAGTACCTATAATAGCTTCCACTCATAAGTATGAGTTGTTCATCAGTTGGATGTCTGTCACTCGGAGATTGCCTATAGTTTTGTAGGGCTGCTATAACAAAATACTATAAATTCAGGGGCATTAAACAACTGAAATATATTTTTTCCCAGTTCTGAAGGCCAGAAGTCCAAAATCAAGGTGTTGGCAGAGCCATGCTCCCTCCCAAGTCTAGGGCAGGGGGTGCGAGGTTGGGGGAGAATCCTTGCCTATTCAAATTTCTGGTAGCCCCAGGCATTCCTTGGCTCATGGTGGCATCACTCCAATGCCTGCCCCATCTTCATGCAGCCATCTTCTCCCTGTGTGTCTTTTGTCTTCACATAGCGTTTTTCTCTTCTTGTAAAAAACATCAGTCATGGCTCGGCGCCTGTAGCTCAAGCAGCTAAGGCGCCAGCCATGTATACCTGAGCTGGCGGGTTCGAATCCAGCCCAGGCCCGCCAAACAATGACGGCTGCAACCAAAAAATGGCCGGGCATTGTGGCAGGCGCCTGTAGTCCCAGCTACTTGGGAGACAGAGGCAGGAGACTCACTTGAGCCCAGGAATTGGACGTTGCTGTAAGCTGTGATGCCACAGCACTCTATCCAGGGTGACAGCTTGAGGCTCTGTCTCAAAACAAAAACATCAGTCATATTGGACGAAGGCTCACCCAAACAACCCATCTTAACTTGATTATATCTGCAAAAACCTTATTTCAAAAAAGGTCACAGTCATAAGTACTAGGGGTTAAGACTTAAACCTATCTTTTGGGAGAATCCAGTTCAACCACCCATAAATAAAGGTAACCAGAGAAGGGGTTCAAAACATCATTGTATTTCTTTCATGAGAGCTTGTAGTATTTTTTACGTAGATCATATACATATATTACTAAATTCATCCCTATGCATTTCATTTTTATGCATGCCAAATATAAATTGTATTGTTATTAATTTCAAATCCAAATTGATCATTGCTAGAATATAAAAAAGCAATTTGATTTTTGTATCTTAACCTTACATTCTGCAAACTTGATATAATTGCTTATTAATTCAGAAATGTTTAACTTTTTTGTTGATTCTTTGGATTTTCTACATAGATAATCAGGATCAAAGACAGTTTTATTTGATCCTTCCGAAAGTGCATACATTCGATTTCCCTTTCTGCTCCCATTGCATTTGCGAGACCTCCAATATGCTGCTAAATTTTTCAATAAGAGTGGTGAGACCAAGGATTTTTGTATTGTTTTCCTTGTTTGGTTGGTTGTTTTACAGGTTTTTTCATCAAATTAAGAAGGTTTCCCTCAATTCCTCATTTGATAAAAGGTTGGATTCTTTTCAAGAATGAGTGTTGAACTTTGTCATTTTTTTTAAAAATTTGCTATTAATATGATTGTATTGCTTTTGTTCCTTAGGCTGTTGACTTGATAGATTGTAATACTTGATTATGAATTATTAAACCAGCTTCATAAACCAGTAATAAATCTGTCTTGGTTGTGGTATATAAAAAATTATCGCGAATATCATAAAACCCTCAAAGCTACTACAGCAGCTTTGCAAATAACATTCAGAGCCGAAAGCATCCATCCGAATAGAGGACCACATACCTTATGTCTAAAGATAGATAGAACTTGGCTCGGCGCCTGTGGCTCAATGGGCTAAGGCGCCAGCCACGTACACCTGAGCTGGCGGGTTGGAATCCAGCCTGGGCCCACCAAACAACGACGGCTGCAACTGGAGGCGGAGGCAGGAGACTCGCTTAAGCCCAGGAGTTGGAGGTTGCCGTGAGCTGTGATGCAACAGCACTCTATCCAGGGTGACATCTTGAGGCTCTGTCTCAAAAAAAAAAGATAAATAGAACTTACAAACCAAGCTACACTAACAGCTTGGGGCACGTTCCCGCACAACACCCCACAGCCTGGGGATCACCATTTCCTTGGACAGACCAAAGGAACCTAGGATTATCCCAGGTCAGCCTTACTGTCTGTGAGTCTAAATGCCAGAATGGATCTCAAGGACCCAAGTCTAGGAAAACCCTGGGCAGTGTCTGAGTGGCCGAATCTACTTCAAATCTACCAGGTCAAGCTCCCCAAGGAGCCAAGGAAGACACTTTACAGATTCAAGATTTCCAAGCAGCTCTAAGCATTTCCCAAAACTATACCACTAAGCAGAGAGGAAGGAGAGAATGCAATTACCTGGGGCACACCATTTGCCTAATCATGCATGTTGGGTGATTTAGAACAGCCAGCTTTAGAGGAAAGCAGCCACTCTTCCCCTGGTTTCTTGAGGCAGAGGCAGTGCTTCCCTACCCCATACACAACTTTATAACTTCTCAGCCTAGTATTCTCTGGCCTGGGGGGCCCAGGGCAGCAAGTGTATCTCTCTCCCATAATTCCCAATCAATCAGTTATCACACTTTTTAAAGTATTTTTAAAACCTTAAAACTTCATCAAACTTCTAAAAATTTCCAGAAGCCTTGGCCTTTCATTGCTTCTTGGTATGGGAGTCTTCTAAGATGTGGTACCCAGCTGGGGCAGGGGCCCCTGGTGTCCTTGTCTGAGGGCTAGTTATGATGCATCTGTTGAAGAGATGATCTTTCCGTTCCCTTGTAAGCCCCAGGAGGACATACAATTCCCCCAGGACCCAAATCTTGGGCAAAAGTCAGCCCAAATCTTCTCTCCACTAGGGGACAGAAAGGTTACTGAGGCAAGTCTGATCGTACCCACTGAACTGCCAGTGGCCAACCCTACCCAATTTTTCTGAGTCCCTACAAGCAAGACACCGGTTATGCTTGACTCCTGGGCAGGGCAACCCATGTTGAAACACTTTAGTGGAGGCAGGAAAGTTCAGAAAGCCCAAAGAAGCCAAGAGGGATTCTGAAGTCCTAACACAAGAATGAGTCCCAAGCTTGAAACTAAAGGATACCAGTTTAAGCCCTTACCCTACCTCCTTCCTCACTCAGCCATGTGAACTTAGGCAAGGCATTTGTACTCTCTGGACGTCAATTTCCTCATCTTTAAGATGGGAATAATAGACCATAATATCTATCCAGCATACTCCATACAGGGTTGCTCTCAGGATCAGCTGTACAAGTGTAAACTGGAAATATGAAGTTTATTAGATAAGAACAATTGGTTCTGATCTTGTACTATCCATTTGGTTTGTTAGGCCACAACATCTTATAGCTGTCATTAAGGAGATAAAACTTTCTCTAAGGAGTTAGAGTCCAACAATGGCTTACCCTCCAGGCCTAATAAATTCAGGTTTATATGACAATAAGAATAACATAGGCAATTAATATTTTATGCAAATATTGAAATAATACTGATGAAATAAGGGAAGGTTTTGTTTGGTGGAGAGATTAATGCTATATATGATATAAAGGCAGAGATCCTGGGAAAATCCCCGACATCAATGTAATACCACTCCTAGGATGATGTCTACAATTCAGTTCTAAGAGATTCTTTTCCTTTGAGTTAAGCATTGGCCCTCTTCACCCCACCCCACTTTAAAAGCCAACAAGAGGCCCACCGCGGTGGCTCACACCAGTAATCCTAGCACTCTGGGAGGCTGAGGCAGGTGGATTGCCTGAGCTCCCGAGTTCGAGACCAGTCTGAGCCAGAGAAAGACCTCGTCTCTAAAAATAGCCAGGCATTGTGACAGCACCTGTAGAGAATCACTTAAGCATAAGAGTTTGAAGTTGCTGTGAGCTGTGACGCAACAGCACTCTACCAAGGGCAAAAAAGTGAGACTCAGTCTCAAAAAAAAAAAAGCCAATAAGAAAGATACATACCAGGCAACGCCTGTGGCCTAATGGGCAGGGCACCGGCCCCATATGCCAAGGGTGGCGGGTTCAAACCCGGCCACGGCCAAACTGCAACAAAAAAATAGCCGGGCATTGTGACAGGCACCTGTAGTCCCAGCTACTTGGGAGGCTGAGGCAAGAGAATTGCCTAAGCCCAGGAGTTGGAGATCGCTGTGAGCTGTGATGCCAAAGCACTCTACCAAAGGCGATAAAGTAAGACTCTGTCTCTACAAAAATAATAATAATAATAATAATAATAATAATAAAAATAAATAAATAAAGAGATTTGAAGAAAGATACACACCTATAATCCCAGCTACTAAGAAGGCTGAAGAGGGTTGATCCCTTGAGGCCATAAGTTTGAAAAGCACCTGAGCAAATAGAAAGAACTTATAGCCAAAAAAGAAATTTTTTTAACAAAAATAAAAGCTTCTTTAAGTAGCTTACTATCGATTACCTCCACTGGTAAAATAATTTCTTCTCCAAAAAATAAATAAATAAATAAAAGCCAATAATTTTGAAAAGAATAATGTATAAATTTACTACTAACATGTCAGTACAAATGTGTTTATCAGACAGCATAATTTCCAACCAGGAGATGACAAGCCCAAAAGTTTTGGGAAGGAGTGGGGAGTTGTGGGAGAAGAAATAAGTTAGAGAGCAGAAAGCAGGATGGGGGCTAGTTAAAAGACAGATGAAAGGAAAACTGAAAAGTCCCCAAAGGTCATTTCTACCAGCCTCATATTTTACAACCTTATAACCTGGCCCAGTTCTCTCATATACCTCTGGAATGTCCCAGTTTCAGGACAAATTATTAATAAATATACAGTAGAACTTCTGTAAGTTGACCACCCAAGTGACTATAGCCATCTGGTCAACATTAGGAGGTGGTCAACATAAGGATACAGTAGGCCTCCTGTATTGATAGGTACATGTACTTTACTTTCTTGTATCGCTTTTATTAGAAAACATCATACGAAATCATACACAATCAAAACACAGTAAAATCATACACACAGTATCATACAAAATGAATACATTTCCTGTATTCTCGTGGTTTAAGCATTCTTTTTGCAAAAAGAGTCAATCTTGGTCTGTGTCTTATTACAAATGTAAATGGACAGAGCATTTTCAACGCTGGCTACACATTCAGCACATCTGGGCATTTTTTTTTCATAGCAAATGACTTCAACTGCAATATCAGATGCCTGACATCCTCTTCTTTTAGAGTTTCTGCAATTTCTGTGTCATCCTCACTTGCTTCTTCCACTTCATCAGCTGCTTCATGCAATTTTACACTTGTCTGTAGTTCAGTCAATATTGCTTGGAAAATTGATTCTGGGTCAGGTTCATTATAGATTGCTACCTTATCATCCATTACAACAAAACCTTCAAATTACACTACTTTGAATTCTGCCATGGCAGATGGACTGTCTGATGGGGCCAAAACATTATGCTCTTGGGTTGTGATAAATCCAACTTTCTTGAAACACTTCTGTATCACTTCTGGCTGAACTTTATTCCAAGCAGAACTGATCCAGAGCATTAACTGATAAAGCAGATGAAGTTGCCTCCACAGTTAGACACAGGTTTGTATTTAACAGTGACAACTGCAGTAGCTGGGCTCAGTAGTGCATTTTAAACGCATCATGTTTTGAGAATGACTTGATCAAGAGGTTAGATTCTAGAGGTCATATTTGGAGGCAGAAATATCAGTGAGATGATTCACTTGGGAGTGGCCAGAACAGTCATCTACTGTCAGTAGAATAGACTTGTTTCTTCTTCATCTCTCAGTTGATACTCCTTACTCACCCCTCAAATAGGGTACCAGTCATTCAGTCACATCTGTTTGATCTCCAAGGGACAGGGAGCAGACTTCCAACTTGTCAATCACTCAGGGCTTTAGTTTCGCTCCAACTGAACTACAGCAGAGCAGAACTGTGAAATATTCTTTGGAAAGTTTTCCAGCTCTTATACCTGTCACCTTTCATGACAAGGCTCCTGTCAGGCATCACCTTGAAAAGAAGTCTGCACTTGTCAGTGTTAAAGATGTTGTCATCTTTGAAGCCTGTGGTGAAGCCTGTGAACTTTTTGATGAACTCTGCTCCAACTTCTACTGACATTTCATTTTATTCAACCCAAGACTTTGTGGGAGATCTTGTGTCCCAGTTTAAATTTCTTGAGCCAACTACTGGATGCTTAGAAATCTGCCACCTGAATTCCTGTGCAAATATTTTAGCAACTTCTTAGATCACCGGACCAGACATTTGGTCTTTAACTGCCCCCATTTGTTTGAACCAGCTTAATGTGGCTTCAATGACTTCCTCAAGGGAAGTTTTCTTACTATTCCCCTGTAGGTCTCTGCTTTCCTTACTGTATCTCTCAAAGTACTCATGTTTACATTTTTGGATGTTACTAACCATGGTCCTGCCAATACCAAGATGTTCCATGATCTTTACCTGCTGCTTTCCAGAAAATGTAGAAGATCAACCTTTTCTTTCAATGTCAGCTCTTTGAATTCTTGTTGTTGGGCCATGATGTCTTGATTAACTATAAAACTGTTCAGCAATTGTAAGATGCACTTACAATTTGGGCCAGTCCTGGGGGACCTCCAACCCCCACCAGAGGCTCCAATAGCCAAAAAGGCTGGACAACTGCCGAGGAGACACCTGTGCCTTGGTGTCTCCTTCACTTTACACTTAGGACTAAATGTGGAACCCCCATTTCCTATGCCTAGGTCAATTTCGTGTGAATTTCCTAGGCCTCAACTCTGTGAATGGACTGTATCCATTCATTGATACATTCATTCACCTTGTCCCTGGCGGAAGGGACTGTATTCATTCGTTTCCTGGCCAAGGAACCCATACACCTATATATACCCTGAGGCTAAAGGCCTAAGGAGGAGACTGGGAAAGACCGGGAGAGGAACGGAGAGAGCTTCTCTCTCCCCACTTGAATTCTCTCCCTCTACCAGGAGCTTTAGTGTTTTCTGTATTCTTTTCTGTAAATAAATTCTGTCTTACCACTGGGGTGGGGGGTGGGGGGAAATAATGTAATGAAGAATAATAAAATACATGTATTTAAAAAAGAAAAAAGAAAAAAAAAGAAAATGCCTGGGACCAGAAGTGTTTCAGATTTTGGATTTTTTTTGAAGTCTGGAATGTCTGCTATACTAAATCAGATATCTTTGAAATGTAATATAAACAACTATTTTATACTTACCACTCCCCCTACACACCGATCTCTGTTTCTTTTCATTATGTCTGTGAATTAAAAACAGAAAGAACTTTTAGCAAATAGCTTGATTTACATAAAGTTCTTAAATTCCAGGTGAGATTTTAGTTTTAACTCACCCAAAAATTCAGCATGTGAGTTTCGACAATGAAGAAACATTGGTAATTTTGTTTGTTCTGAAAGTTCAAACTGTTTTTCAAAATATCTGCATAAAGGAAAAAAACTTTGTTAAAAATTTAATTTTACTATGAGAAAGAGAATTATGTCAAGCGAGTTTTTTAATTAAAGGAATTTTATTATCTAGAAATTATAGAATGGAAATAGTGACATTTAAAACACTTCAGGCTCAGCAGAGGGTTTTTTTATTAACATGCAACTTCTGGAAAGGGAAATTTCATTTTCTGGACTTAGAAAATTATTTTGGGGAAAACCTGCTGCCTGGTTCCTTGCCACTCAAGCTTGCCGAGCACCATCAGTGGAAAGCAACTCCCACGAGAAGCCAGACAGAGCTTCATACTGAGTGTTATTTTATTACATTTTGTAACCACATTTTTCTAAATTTTTTTTTTGAGACAGAGCCTCAAGCTGTCTCGCTGGGTAGAGTGCCATGGCTTCACAGCTCACAGCAGCCTCCAACTCCTGGGCTCAAGCAAGTCTCCTGCCTCCGCCTCCCAAGTAGTTGGGACTACAGGCGCCCGCCACAACGCCCAGCCAGTTTTTGGTTGCAGCCGTCATTGTTGTTTGGCAGGCCCGGGCTGGATTCGAACCTGCCAGCTCAGGTACACATGGCTGGCGCCTACCTTTTCCACATACAGTTCCATGACCAAGCTACAATTTGCAGAATGGGATGGTCAGTTTGGATATCGGCTTCCTACTGCAGGGTAAACAAAAGTATAATTTATGAAAATAACAGAGAAGCCCAAGAAATGTGCCCACAGAATTTTATATAATTTGAGGAGGGAAAAGGTAGGTTCCTGAGTTCAAGTTAGCTAAATATCATGAAGTCTCGTGTGGCAAAATGATACGAACTGATGCTATGAATGTCAAAATGACACAAACTGATGCTATGAATTGAGGCTAACTGGTACATAACACCAAATGACTATCTTAGAAGAAGAAAAAGCTGGCTCAGTGCCTGTAGCTCAGTGGTCAGGGCGCCGGCCACATACACTGAGGGTTCGACCCCAGGCCAGGCCTGCTAAACAGCAATGACAACTGCAACAAAAAAATAGCCAGGCGTTGTGGCAGGCACCTGTAGTCCCAGCTACTTGGGAGGCTGAGGCAAGAGAATCACTTAAGCCCAAAAGTTTGAGATTGCTGTGAGCTGTGACACCATAGCACTCTACTGAGGGTGACATAGTGAGGTTCTGGCTCAAAAAAAAAAATTAATAAGTAAATACTCTTCAGACCAGGTGTGGTAGCTCATGCCTATAATCCTAGCACTCTGGGAGGCTGAGACCAGAAGGACTGCTTGAGCTCAGGAGTTGCTCAGCCTGGGCAAGAGTGAGACCCTATCTCTACTAAAAATAGAAAAATTAGCCAGGCATTGTGATGGGTACCTGTAGTCCCCACTACTTGGGTGGCTGAGGAAGGAAGATCACTAGAGCCTAGGAGTTTGAGGTTGATGTGAGCTAAGCTAATGCCACAGCACTCTATCCTAGGCAAAAGAGTGAGATTTTGTCTCAAAAAAAAAAAAAAAAAACCTAACCAGTAGAGGACCTAATACATGATGGGGGGTTAGGGGAATGAGCGAGTGGAGAGGAAAGGGGTTGGGGAGTCACCATGTATAGCAAACTCTTGGGAGCAGGACACAATTATAAGGGGACTCTACCCAACAAATGTAATCAGTGTAACTTAATTCTTTGTACCCTCAATGAATCCCAAATAATAAAAAAGTAAACATTAAAAAAAAGAACAACTTTTCAAAAATCCCAGACAAAAACTATAGCTAGGATTTTCCCTTAGGATGATAATATTTCTAGAAAGAATAATCTAACAATGGCTATAACTTATGAGTACTTACTCTGTGCCATGATGGTTTTTACATATCACAAGTTAAGAAAGACAGGCATCTTATCCCCATTTTAAAGATGATGAAGTGGAGATGTACAAAGGGATAGATAGGCACCAACAGCAGTTATTAATCACACCCACAGACCTGCCAAGTCCAGTGATCATACTTTTTTTTTTTTTTTTTTTGGTTGCAGCCGTCATTGTTGTTTGGCGGGCCTGGGCTGGATTCGAACCCGCCAGCTCAGGTGTACGTGGCTGGCGCCTTAGCCCGTTGAGCCACAGGCGCCGAGCCCCCAGTGATCATACTTTAACACCCTCTTTATATACTGCCTTTACTTAACATTATTTTTCAGATACTACATCCATTGTGCATTAATTTTTCTATCTTGCCTCCTAATCCATTACAGTATTCTGTCTTTCTTTTCTTATACATCTTCTTCTGGACTACATTTTTGCTTAAAACCATAAACAACAAATCACACACTGGTAAACTGCTTTAGTATAAAGCAAAGACCAAAATCTGAATTTTCCCAAGAACGAGCCCAATAGTGAAAGCTGAATTATAGGTTTTTTGTCCATCGTGTTCTATCAGAATCAGAAGAAGCCTCCCTCCTTAGTACATTCAACAGATGTTTATGAAGTGCTCAGAATACTGTGCTAAGCACTATGTGAACTACGATGTAAGACCTGGTGTGTGCCTTTGAAGAACAAAGTTGTGCCTTGCCATGGGAGAGGAAGGATAACTTAAACATACTGTCCCCATCATGGGGTAGGTGCCGAAACAAGTGCACACAGAATAGGGGTGCACACTGCTAGTACACGCTAGTGGGAAGGGAGTAAGAGGTGGAGGATGTGGGTATTTGTTTCCTTAACAACAATCGAAACGTGATTATTGCTGGTGTGCCTAGGTCATTCAATATATTATTGTCAAAAATTAAAAAATCTCAAGTAGAATTGCTTAGCTTAGCAAAACTACTGATCTACTTTAGTTTGTTCTCAGCTCATCCTCTCTGGAAGAGGCCCACATCACACAAGGTCACCTTAGAGAACCCTTCCAGACTCCTCTCAAAAGTCAGTCCTTCCCCTGCCATCCACACACCTGTGTGACAGCATTTCCAACCCTATTTTTATTATTTATGCCCTCTCTTGTCTATAAAAGCATAAGACCAAAGTCTTATTCTTCTTTGTATTATATATGAATTGAGTTTTAAGTATCTATTTCTGATTAATACTGGACAACTGGCATGTAAGTTAAAATAAAGCATAAGTTCTGATTTTGTTCTGATAATAGTGAAGTATATTCAAAACAGTAAAAGAGACCAGATAACATAAATGTTTTCATTTGATCCCTAAACTGAGATTGAAGTATTTAGGTTGCATTTTAAAATCAGTTTTAACTCATTCTGGATAAAAAGTCTTATGGGCAAGAAAACTTGGGGGACTCTACAACTGTGCTTACTTGTCGTAATATATAGTCTGTCTGGCTTAGGAGGCTCATCCTGGCTGAAAAAAGACATTAGAGTTGAGAAATAATCATATGTTGGGCTTAACTAAAGAAATTAATAATGACAACCGTTTTTCTGTTTCAGTATAAACATGTACACTTTGGTCATAGACCTTGACACTCCAGGAATTCTGGAGCTTCAAGTTTATAATCCAACAGACTCCACGTAAATCTGCTCCTCACTGTGATGACTTTCAGACACATCAGGATATGGTTTGCAGGGGAGCAGAGGAGGAAGTATACTTTGGTATTTATAATTTGAAAAATCCCTTCAAGCCTCCAAGTCACTGACTTAATCATATAATCATATCACTACATGACAAAAATTATTAATTATTAATTATGATAAAGCTAGATAGTATCTTAAAAGAGAACCTGACCCAAATTCTCCTTTTTGTTTTTTTAGAGACAGAATCTCACTTTGTCACCCTCGATAGAGTGCCAAGGCATCACAGCTCACAGCAAACTCCAGCTCTTGGGCTTAGGTGATTCTCTTGCCTCAGCCTCCCAAGTAGCTGGGACTACAGGCGCCCGCCACAATGCCCAGATATTTTTTGTTGCAGTTTGGGTGGGGCCGGGTTTGAACCCGCCACCCTCGGTATATGGGACCAGTGCCTTACTCACTGAGCCACGGGTGCCGCCAGCCAAATTCTCCTTTTTTGTATGAGTAACTAAGGGGAAAGAGAAAGTTGTTTATTCTTAAAAGCCTCTAGGGACAGAAATTGTACCTTATTCATATTTTTTAATGAGTTCCCAGCAATTGCTGGCACATAGTACTCCATAATTATTTGTTGAGTAACTAAATTGACCTTTGGTTCTGTAGGAGCTCAATCTAATGTTTTATCATCTTGACAATTAGGATGTTTTTGAAATTCAACAAAATGCCATGATTTAATTAAAATTTTGCTCTACTTTTTCCTTTCAACCTCTAACCCTGATCTCATAGTATGATGATGGGAGTTCCAATCCTCCACCAGGCTTGTGAGCTTTGGGGCTTTCTCAGACGCCACCACTCTTACTATGGCTTCTCTTAAAGGATCCTCACATTTCCAAACTAACCATAGCTATGTGCAGCAAATACATGCTTTTCTAGCTTCAGTGATTGATCCTATGACCCATTTTTAATATATCTTGCTCTTAAAACATATCCCTACAACAACTTCCATCATTCCATTGGAATCATTCATGTATAAATGCATTTGTGTGTGGATCTTTTTTTTTTCAGTTTTTGTTTGAACCTACCACCTCCAGTATATGGGGCCAGCGCCCTACTTCTTGAGCCACAGGCGCCGCCCTGTGTGTGGGCTTTTTTGTTTTTTATTTTTTTGTGAGACAGGGTCTTGTTTTGTCATCCATACAGCACAGTGGTAGGATTCATCGCTCAGCTCACTCCTCTAAACTATACACTCAACTTACTAGGCTCTAGCAATGCTCCTGACTCAGCCTCCCAAGTAGTTGGCACTATAAGTATGTGCTACCATTTAGCTAATATTTCTTATTTTTTGTAGAATCAGATTTTACTATATTGTCCAGGCTGGTCTCAAGTTTCTGGCCGCAAGTGATCCTCCTACCTCAGGCTCCCAAAGTGTTGGGATTATAGGCTTGAGCCATCACACCTGGCCTACATTTATTAAACAAATGATAAACTCCAAAAAGGACTCTATCATATAAAACTCATCCTTTATTTCTAACATTAAAATCAAATTAAATGGTTAATCAATCAAAGAAACAATGTACTTCTATCCCTTATGAATTACATGCAAGTATATATGGAATGTTTCACTTAACTTTTGATATACAATAAGGAAAAAAAAATCCTGATGCTTAATCCAACCATATGTTCTTAACTGATCAAAGTTACTTAAAAAACACTTAAGACTTTACAATAATTTCTAAAGTCAACACATTTCCTTACTTGAGCTGAGTATCTTTGGGACAAAACTGTAGTCGGTCAAAATCTTGAAAAGATATTAAAAAAAAATAATTACTCATGACTTATACATAACAAATCAGATATTTTCAAACAAAGTCATTGTAAGTGGCTAGGTCAGCACTTACCAAGTCCACATTCTCCAATTGCCACAACTTTCCCTTTATTGTTTTCAGCAAGATTTAGCAATTCCATTAAGTAAAGATCAGGGTTATTCTTTTCAAATTCACCACATCTTGTAGGATGACATCCAACTGTACTGAAAAACA
>CAUYRH010038995.1:0-27057 GCA_963574655.1 Perodicticus potto | reverse complement strand
GAGACGGGGAAAGACCGGGAGAGGAACGGAGAGAGCTTCTCTCTCCCTACTTGAAATCTCTCCCACTACCAGGAGCTTTGGTGTTTTCTGTATTCTTTTCTGTAAATCAATTCTGCCTTATCATGGACGGGTTGGGGGGGGAGGGAAATAATGTAATGAAGAATAATAAAATACATGTATTTAAAAAAAAAATACATGAAGTAAAAAAGCCTGCATTCCACCCCCTCTTTCCTCTCTTCCTTCCTCACCCTCTGGTCTTTGCACATGCCGACTGCCTTCCACCTGCCGCGAGTTGAAGCCGCCTGAGGCCCTCACCAGATGGCCAGGCTTCCAGCCAACCGAGTTGTGAGGCACATAAACCCTTTTTCTTTATTTTTTTTTAAAAAAGACTCCCATAGCCCTGTCATTCCAGAGAGAGAAAGAAGCAGAGTATATACTCGAACCCAAGTCTTTTCATTAAAATTATAAACTTACCATTTCAATATAGTTGTCTATCCAAGAAATATAAACTAAAACTTTGACCATAAACACAAGCTTTATAACTCAAAGCTAGTTTACATTTTGTTTTTATGGTCACTATTTGGAATTGAAACTTTCAGTATAGATACTTTTTTATTCCTCTTAAGTGTATAAAAAAAAGGAAATAAATGGGCCACATTCACTAATGTGCAGTTGGAACCATCTTACCTCCAGTCAGTTAAAAAATGAAAGCCCATTAAACAATATAGCAAAGAAGGGTGAAAGAAGGAAAGGAAAAGCCAACAAACACTGAAGCCCGTTTATTACTCCAATAAATGTCAGGGCAGTGATTGTGTGGGACACGGATTAATACTGAAAAGAATAGATTTGTGTCATTCCTGAAATATAAATACGAATGCTTTTGACCGCAGAGTTAATACAAGTATGTTGCCCACAGTGCCTGGTAATTGATGTGAAACCATTACCTTCACTTTAGCCTGCAGATGGCAGAAACAAAGCTTCCACTGAGGGGGCTATTCACACGTAAATTGTGTTTAATGGTTTCCTGTTAATGCGTTCTATTTCTATAATGAAAGTCTAGCCAAATTATAGGAGAGATGCTCTTAACTCCTTTACTGCTATCAAATTGAGTAGTAATTGTATCACGCAAGAAATCCCTTTTTGACCTTGAAGGGTGAGATTTAGATTTTACCTTCTTATCCCATCATCAGATTTGAGAGAGACATCGTATTAATTTTTCTAGCCTTTCATATTTTATACAGTAACCTAATGGTACTAAATAACATGCTTCTGAATGGAAAATGCAATGAATCAGCAACAAACTAATAAATTTTCTTTCTTTTCTTTTTTTCTTTTTTTGAGACAGACTCTCAAGCTACTGCCCTGGGTAGAGTGCTATAGCATCATAGCTCACAGCAACCTTCAGCTCTTGGGCTCAAGTGATCCTCTTGCCTCAATTTTTCTATTTTTAGTAGAGACGGGATTTCATTCTTGCTCAGGCTGGTCTTGAACTCATGAGCTCAAGCAATCCACCTGCCTCAGCCTCCCAGAGTGCTAGGAATACAGGTGTGAGCCACCTCACTGGACAAAACTCATAAATTTTCATGCAGAAACAAGAAATTTTGATGAAGCTCCAACTTTAATTCACCAAGTCAAATTTTTCATTCAGCATTTACCTGCTGTAAAATATTTAATGACTAAGCAATTCGGATGCTATGTAAAGTCTGCCATAAGAATTGTGACTATAAAGAACATATAATCAAATCAGAAAGAAATGTAGTATAATGGGATAGGCAATATTAAGCCATTAAATAATTATTCCTGAAGCATTTCTATAGTATATAATTCAAAAGAATAGAGGTTCATGTGTTGGTATTATTATGTAGTAAATTTAAAAACATAAATAAAAGCATTATGGGGGGGAATGTCAATATTTAGGATTAACATATTAAAAGGACTGCCCCTTTACATAACTTGTGATTTTCAGGCACAATTTACAAGCAATTGGCAAATTACAAGCTACATTAGACAGATTTACCCTCATTTTAAGGGAGCAAATGGCTAATTGCTTTTATGCTCATTTGAACTTCAGAGAATGAATTGGCCTAAAGCATTACAGAGTTTGTCTTCAGAGGTATAATGCTTTGATTTTTTAAAAAAGCCATCTTTAAAGCTGTCATTCCACATTCCCTAGAATACCCATAGCAAAGTTGATACTGATCTATAGAGGAAGTAGTGCCCTACTGAGCTCCCACAGTGTCCAGATTCTACTAGTGCAGGGATTCAGTTTGCTTTAGAACCCCAACCTTCTCTCTCACTTTACCACATACACTGTGGACACAGAACCACCCGGCCCTGTGCTGCTTCCCACATGACCACGTCTCCCCGACTTTCTTCAAGCCTTAAACCCTGTCTGCCTGTTGATCACCCACCTCCCCTCCGTGCCCCACGGAGTGGCTGTCCCCTCAGTGCAGGCCTCACTTGCCCCTTCTGTGGCCTCCCAGAACTGCTCAGCCTACGACACTCAGATTACACACACAATCTTTCATTTTCTCCTTTGTATTTACCTAGGTTTTTAGAAGTTCTCCTTTCACTGCCCCCCTCCCCCCCCCACAAGGAGGTAATCAGTTTCCTCGGGAGTCCACCATTCCAGGCACCTTTTGGTAGAGAGTGTGGGCTCAGAACTCCAGGAGACCGACCAGGAATTGTGCTCCCAGGCCTCACCTTCTGTAGGTGATGCGACTGAGGGTCGTAGTCACAAAAGAGAAGGCAGAAAGGAAAGTGGCAAGGTGGGGAGCAAGGGGACCTCGGGAGTTTCCACTACGTGTCTTCATTTTTACGTTTTCCTCAAAATTAAACGCCTGTTTATAAAGGGCCCCTCTGCATGGAGGGGATGGGTTTTCCACTTCACTGACGTGAGGTTTGCCGCGTGATGTGCTCTGAGCTGTGGGACGTGAGGTGACGTGTGCTACATCTGAGCAGCTTTCGGAGATAACGCACGGCCCTTCCATTGATCTTTTCCTCTAACCTGGCATTTGCCTACCAGGAATGAAGAGGAAATGGAACAGAAAAGCTATTAAACAGTGGCTTTTGTTGCTGCAAGAACAGAGATTTAGAAGGTTATTCCAAGATGAACCGCACAAGCTCAATGATACAGAACTCTTCTTCATCATCCTTCCAGGGTGGATCAATCCTCCTGGAAAGCCCACAGCAGCTTCTCACCACCCCTGCTTAGGACACAAGGACACCCTCACACATGCACACACAGACACACAGACACCCACACACATGTACACATAGACACACTTACATGCACAAACAGACACCCGCACACAGACACACACAGACACACACACAGACACGCACACGCAGACACACACAGACACAGACACACACACAGACACCACACACAGACACGCACAGACACCCACACACAGACACACACACAGACACCCACGCATGCACACACATACACGTCGACCTGGGCCAGCAGCATTAATGGGCTCACTTTGGAGAACTCAGAAGTTCACAACCACCACACAGCCATTCACATGTATTCTGTCTGTGCAGGTCCACAAGTGTGTGTGCGTGTGCAGCACACAGTGGAAACTACAGGTCCACACACACTGTGAGAAGACGTGACTCTCCCTTTCTGGGGTTTACGATACTGGACACTGGTGAGGTTACATCTATGAAACCCTGAAAACGCCATCTTCATGTCACCATATTGAGCGTGGTCTGTCCGAGGTGGCGTGTTACGCCAGTGCAGAGGATGACACGTGTGTCTTGTTGGACGTGGCTTACTGTTCCCAAGAAAATGAGCTGCTAAATGTGCACCTGATCCACTACAACCTTTCCTGAACTAGAAACCAGCCTTGCCACAAGGGAGAGTGGGGCAGAGTGCCGTGGGGAGTCACAGCCAGGAAGGATGCAGGCAATGGGCCGCAAAGAAGTGGTTTGAGAGGACCATTTATTGACAGGAGAGTCACAGCATTTGAAAATAAGAAAATGACGGGATTGAAAGTACAAAATGGAGAGTAATCACTTGTTTTGGCAAAAGGATAGGACTGTAAAGGATTAAAAATGCTTCTATCAGTTTGCTAGGGCTGCCATGAAGTAACACCACATCACAGGCCGATGGCTTAAACAACAGAAATGTGTCCTCACACTGTGGAGGCAGCAAGTCCGCCACAGCCTTGTTGTGGAGAGTGAGGTGCCAGCAGCTCTGGCTTCCCCGGCGACTCTCCCCTGGGCCCTCAGATGGCCGTGTCCTCACTGTGCTCCTACATGGTCCTTCTCCTGCCTGCGTGTGTCCCCAAGGTCTCTGTGTGTCTCAGTTTCCCCTTCTTATAACGATATAGTCAGATCATCTCAGGATGTATCCTATCAGCCTCGTTTTCACTTCACTACTTCTTTAACGGTCTTGTCTCCAAATACATTCTGGGGGACTAAGGGTTAGGGCTTCAATGTATCAATCCTGGGCACAATTCCCCCATAACTACGTTTCATAGAATAAGATAGAAGCTGATTGGAAACTAGAGAAAAATGGAAGTTTGTGATCAGGAGAGGGACATACAATTAGATCTCTGATTTAGAAAGATCATGTTTGTGTGTCAAGCATATAAGGCTAGAGGTTGGATGATCTTTCCAAATGCAGGCAACTGATGCCCCAATTGAAGAGAATGTCTGTAGGGATGGAGAGAAAGACGGGGGTAGGTATGGGAGAAAATGATAGACAGAATGAGCAATTCCTCAGTGGGTGACAGAAGAGCAGTAACATGAAAATACAATTGATTTACTTTTGTAATTAGATGACCATATACTGTTGCCCCCCAAAAGGTGGAAATGCTTTAGAAAGCAGTAGAAATGAAGTCCAGAAAATAGAAATAGAGTCTAGAGAGGAAGCAGGTCCTGGAGTGAAGCACTCAGCTGAAGGAGCTTTCAAGCCAGGAATGGGGTCTTTATAAAAGTTTATGGGGCAAAGAGATTGAGAGGAGTAAACTCAGGGACAGATCACTAGATTTAGCAACCAGACGAATGAATGTTAGTGACCTTGTCAATACCCAGGAGAGAACAGAAGTGGGGTTTAGAGGGGATAAAGGGGGAGGCGGGAGAGAGCAGCTGGACTGCATAGCACAGAACAAGGACTTAACTACAGTAGAAAACATAATGGTGCAGCTAACTTTGCTCACTAGCTGACCATTTAATTTTTACAACCCCCTATGAGGGAGATACTATCATGATCCTCGTTATACGGATAGGGAAAATGGAACATTGATAGATGAAGTATTTTATTTACTATTACATAGCCAGTAAATCAAAAAGCTAGACTTAACCCCAGGCACCTCCTTCAGAAATACACAGAGTTAACTTTTGTTTCTCTAAGTGAATTCAGTTTGGTAGTAAAAAACAGTATGAAAAGTTGAGCTAAAGTGGCAAGAACAGGCTGAGCAACTGCACGCGTGAGCTCGGCGTGTGTGCGTATGCGAGGACGGCGAGGAGGCCCGGGAAATGGCTACAGTAGAGGCTTATCCTGAGCACTGCTCATGAGAGAGAAAACAAGAGCGAGATGACAGAATAGGTGAAGTTATATGTGTGAGCTTAACAAACGAAGAGTTGCGTGGTACACTGTTACCACACTCCTCCGGGGAACAGTCATTGAACGGGCACTTGTGTTAGAATCCAGAAACACAGCAGGAAGAGTATAGACAAGGCCCCAGCAGCCACAGTTTCTAGTCAGTAACCCTTCGTGGGATCATCAGCTAATTGACGAAGAACAGAGCTAGCTATAGAGATCAGAGGGCACAGATTATAATAAACTACTCTCATAATTAAGGAGAGGTACAATTCCAGGGAAATCATTACACCCCTGACATCCCAGGCGTCCATCAGTGAAACAGAGATATAATAACAGACTCTCCCACCCTTGGATAAAGGATACACTGAGGAGGTGAAGCATTATTAATATATGAAGATAGCAGGTAATGCTATTTAACAAGCATCTTTCATTATATTTTCATTAGGGAAATATTAATTATTGGATTTGACCCAGGCAGACTTGTTATTTCAAATATATCAAATAATCTTTAGAGGCTTTTATTATTTTCTACAGAAGTAATAAAGATATAATTTGTAAAATCAGAGGCTAATTAAATAAAAAATATTTTACAATAAAATTATGTTAGGACTTAGATTTAACATGAACATAATTTAAGATATTTTTACAACTCCCATAGTAACCAGTCCACACTCCATCCTGTCTCATTATATAACATTTACTCTCTCTAACAAGTACATGCTATTGGACTGTGTTTCTTTCTGATCAAACACATTATGCGGTTTCTGTATGTTTTTAATTTGGACAAGTTTTATTCCACTTTAACATTTTAGTAAAAATATTGCTTTTTCCTATGCTTGTCAAATTAACATTTTATGATCGCACTCAGAAAATAACAAAGTGAAAAGAAGCCAACAAAGGTTCACATAGAATCTTCTTCCAAACTCATCTAATTTTGTTTAATATATTAATAGTATATTAGTAGAGATGAAAAATATTTTTATTTTAGTAAAGAGAGAATGAATTCTCTTGTGCTTGAATTTTTTTTTTTAAGACAAAGTCTCAAGCTGTCACCCTGGGTAGAATGCCATGGTGTCACCACAGCTCACAGCAACCTCAAACTCTTGGGCTTAATCAACAATCTTGCTTCAGCCTCCCAGGTAGCTGGGGCTTACAGGTGCCTGCCACAGTGCCCGGCTATTTTTGTTGCAGTTGTCATTGTTGGATAGCTGGCCGGGGCTGGGTTCAAACCCACCAGCCTCAGTGTATGTGGCCGGCGCCCTACGCACTGAGCAACAGGCGCCGTCCTCTTGTGCTTGACAATTTTGATCAGTTATTTAAATAACTACAATAAAAGGTGTATAAAATTTAAAGATGGCAGAACACGGAAGGACAGCTGATGCGAGAAGTGACAGAATCAGGATTTGAATTCATCTTGACAAATACCAACAATCTAGTCTAAATCTCAACAACTGTTCACCTCCTTTCAAGGCTTCTCAGCTGCAGCTCCATAGCAGGTGGGGACAGGACAGCTGTTTGCCGAGGGGTTATCCTGCAAGGATAAGGTGCTAAGCAACGGCCCTGGCCTTGATATCAGAAGAATTACCCAGTTGTGACATTAACTGTCTCCACACAACACTAAATTTCCCCTAACAAGCAAAATCACATTGAAAAACACTGCTCTCCACTGTCACCGTCACAGCTCCCTGCACGACCAGCAACACTACACAAACCAGCGCTGTCCATGTGCCAGGACTCAGCTAACAGCAGTACACAGATTACACATTTCAGGTTAATCCTCAAAACACAGTGAAGACGTAAACATATATTTTCTGTTGAGGGAATTGAAGCTCAGAGATGCAGTGATGGCATAAAAACCACCAGAGGGCCCAGCCCTAGAAAATAGTGAGTCCAGAATACACATCTCTGTCTGTGTCTGATTCAGGGAAACATGCTCCCTACCCCTACGGGACATTGTATGTTTAGATGCTTTCCTTGTGGCTCTCTCAAGACCGTGAGCCCTCTGAAAGCTCATTGTCTAGGATTTATCCTCGTTATAATACCGTTTAATTGAGTAATATGTTTATTCAATTGAATAATTGAATATTATTCAATTAACGGTAGTACCGTTTAATTGAATAATATTAATTCAGTACCTACTCTCCTGACACATAGTAGGTACTGAGTTAATATTATTCAAATTAAACAGCATTTAACAATGAGTAATGTTTCTCATCCAAAGCTTACTTCCACTCACAATTTTCTGATTTTTTTCAAAGGTATCCCCACCATCTGTTTTTCACTCTTGTTCTGAATTACGATTTATCCTCCTGCTTGCTTACCCTTTATGTTTAGTCTGTTCTGGAAGCTCAACATTTTCCTGGCACCTCAGATTGGGGTCTTTTCATCGCCTTTTAAAAATTCTCTCTAGTTTCCTGTATTTTCCCCTTTAAACTACATTCAGAGCAAAGGCAAATCTCTTTAAAACCCGGATTTCTAACTCATTAACCAGCCAGTACAAACCTTCTATCATGATCTTTAAGGATAAACCACAAAACTTTAGCCTGGCAGTTTGGAAACTCATTTGAAATTTTGCTTTCATCTGTTCTTCTCTTTCTCTTCCATGAAAAATTATTGGGCTAGCGTGTTCTTCAAAAGTGATCCGATGAACAATTTAATCCTGCAATGAAGTCTGACATAAACGTAGAATTGCATGGTGTGCCAGGGTGTGGAGCACTGGTGGAACTGCATGGTGTGAAGGGGGCATTGAGCACTGGTGGAACTACATGGCGTGTCAGGGTGTGGAGCACTGGTGGAACTGCATGTTGTGAAGGGGGCGTTAGGCACTGGTGGAACTGCATGGTGTGTCAGGGTGTGGAGCACTGGTGGCACTGCATGGTGTGAAGGGGGCGTTGAGCACTGGTGGAATTGCATGGTGTGTCAGGGTGTGGTGCCCTGGTGGAACTGCATGGTGTGTAGGGGTGTGGAGCACTGGTGGAACTGCATGGTGTGTCAGGGTGTGGTGCACTGGTGGAACTGCATGGTGTGTAGGGGTGTGGAGCACTGGTGGAACTGCATGGTGTGAAGGGGGCGTTGAGCACTGGTGGAACTCCATGGTGTGAAGGGGGCGTGGAGCACTGGTGGAACTACATGGTGTGAAGGGGGCATGGAGAACTGGTAGAACTGCATGGTGTGAAGGGGGCATGGAGCACTGGTGGAAATGCATGGTGTGAAGGGGGCGTGGAGCACTGGTGGAACTGCATGGTGTGAAGGGGGTGTGGAGCACTGGTGGAACTGCATGGCGTGTCGGGGCATGGTGCATTGTTTTACACCATAGGAACCACACAGGTGTTTCTTAATTGGGCTCCTGGGATACCCTCTGCTTCAGAAGAGGCCAGAAAAGCCCAGGATGCCCCACCCCACTTAGCAGAATTTAATTTTGCCCCATTGCTAAGTACAAGTGACACATATCTGGAAGTGTGCATGTTGCCACATTGGTCCTCTCAGATCAAGTCTTACCCTTTCTGTCTTCACCTCACTTATGTAAACCCACCCATTATTTAAGGTCCACTAACTTGACGGGTCCTTCTCTACCCGACAGCTCTCTTCCCTTTGCATGCTTCCCCTTCCTGTCCTACTTTCACGTTGGAGGCATCATGCATTAAAGAAGATGCACAGGCACTTTTTTAGTTAGCATACTAGGACATTCTTAACAACCCTGATGTCCCCAGGTCCATGGATTACTCACGCCTCTCTTTTGCCCTTGTAAATCCTCCTGACTGCTTTCCAATGCCTACAGAATCCAGGAGGAGAAAGAATTCTCCTTGACTCGCTCACTCACATTTGCTTCCACAACTAGAATCGTCTGCTGACCAAAATGGTTCCCGGCACTGTTTACACCAGGTGAATTTATTTATGTACATAAATTAATTACTTCTTATAAAGATGAAAATAAATGTGAACATAGTAATTATCATTTAAATTAAGTAAAATGTTATGGAAAATTTCAAGTTGCTATAAATTAGGTGTGTAGGTGAAACAACTAATAATAGGAAAAGTTACTAATGAGCAAATTTTTTAAGATTTCATTCTACTTAACAAATGGAAGCTGGAAATCTATAGTCAGGGTATTACAGAGGAGAAAGAATGAGAGGAATTACCATAAAGGAAGGTACTTGGTCCTATATCCAAAGATGAGCTCAAGAACTTGCATATACATGTTTGGGGTAATAACATGGTTAAGATATCCATGCTGCTCTTTATTATGATTCTCGGCATCAACTGGCTTGTAAAGATCTAGTCATATCAGGAGAGAAACTGCCTGTCATTTCTTCAAATTAATAATTCTAGAAATTGAGGCAATTACCGTATTGTTTAAAACAAGTTTTCATTCTTCCTCTGGGAATGCTGTTGTACTATGAAATGCTTTGTCCTCTGTACTTATTAGTGACATGTTTTCATTCTTCAAAGGTGGATCCAGTTCTTGGGAATCAGTTAAATGTCAATTGAAGCTGCTTGTGTGAGTAAAATAGCGATCATGCTGGGTAATACCAGCTTTGGGCAAAAATGAGGCAGAACTAGAAAGGAGATTGATTTCTTTGTCTTATAAATTGGCTCTGAAGGCACATGAAGAGGTACTTTCCCAAAATATTTCTGAGGTTAAGAAAATGAAGTAGTGATATGAGAATAAAGGTCTTCTTCAGCCATAACTTTTGAAAAAAATACCAATTCCTTTCTTCAGTACTTTTATTTTTCAAATATATTCTGTGAAGCTTCCATTATTTGCATCATCAACTTCTCAGCAATTTTTCCATTGTTACAAGTTGCACAGTTGAAATCACATTTCTGGCTCGTTACAACACAGATTTAGAGGCAGCAAAGGTAAAATAATCTACATCTCCTCTAATGTTAGTTATGACCAAGTACTTTTTATAATGTTGCTGTGTTCTCTTGAACCCAAATGAATTAAAATCCTCATGAGGAGAAATTAGAAAAATGTGTCATGTAAAAGCTTTCTTGAAAACTTGAAATCCCTTTTGGGACAAGTTGCTCTTGTGTTCTGGGAAAGTCACCAAAGAGACCGTCTATTGTGAGAATGTAAGGAGTCACCCCCTTTGGAAATGGACATGTTCTTCTGCTCTGTCAGGTAACAAAAGACGTTATTTTATGGGGTATTCAGACTTGCATTGTGTTTCTGGAGACTGTTGCTGATTCTTCTAGAAGTAAGCGTGTTTGCTCTGTTGGTGTATGCAAGGAAGGCTGAGTGTTTAGGATCTGAAGAGCAGCAGCTGAAGGAAGTGGTCTTCGAAAAGCATATTCACTCAACTGTGTCATGGGTAATAATGCGTTCAGGTCCAAGTGACAATGTTCAACATGGAGTTGAAGGGTGCTGCAGATGCATGATGGTCCCTTCACTTTTGTCCAGAGCTCAGCATCACATCAATGTCTCAAGGCTTGACAGCTGTGGGAGAACTGGAACCAGCATGACCACTGCTGTCCTCAAAAGTGGTAATGGTAGGGAAGACAGAGACTCCCTGATGAGAATAAAACATGCAAGTAGGCTGAATTTTGAACACAGTGAATATCCTAGGGCTTCTGTGAAACAACTGACCTGTACATCATAAAATTCCTAGTGGGCAAGGAAGAGAGGAAAGTATTATAACTTGGGCTTTAAAAAAAAGTGATATTTTTGGCTTGGCGCCTGTGGCTCAAGCAGGTAAGGTGCCAGCCACATACACCAGAGCTGGTGGGTTCAAATCCAACCCCGGGCCCGCCAAACAATGATGGCTGCAACCAAAAAATGGCCAGGCGTTGTGGCAGGCGCCTGTAGTCCCAGCTACTTGGGAGGTAGAGGCAGGATAATCGCTGAAGCCCAGGAGTTGGAGGTTGCCGTGAGCTGTGATGCCACAGCACTCTACCCAGGGCAACAGCTTGAGTCTCTGTCTCAAGAAAAAAACAAAAAAGGGATACTTTTTATTTGATACCTATAATCAAGAGAAGTCTGCCCCTGACTTTACTCTTTACTGTTTTTTATTAATATATTTTAGTCACCTGCTGAAAGGAAGTTATAACATTATCAATTGCTTCCCCTCCTTAAACACTTAAGGAAAATGGAAGTTTTCTCTTAAATTTCTTATGTGTCATAAAATTGGATAACATCTATGTAAATGGGAAAAGTGTCTCTGAAGTAGGATTTTCTGACTATAAAGTAGCCGGACAACGGGGAACCCAGCTCATGAAATATCAGTAGAGGAGGTAAACAGAAAGGCTGCTTCAGAGGCAGGGGGGTTAGGGGGTAAACTCTGCCTGTGACCCTGACTCAGAAATGGGGATGATAATATTACCGTCCTCACAGGATGATTATGAAAAAGTGCAGTGCTGAGAAGAGTGCTAGAAACACAGTAAGAGTTCAATAAACACTATTAGCCTTGGAATCTGTTTGATAAAGAGCTTTAATTAAAGTACAACCAGGGGCCAAGAGCCCTGGAAACCTCCATAAAACTCTAAGAATTCTGTAAACATAGTTTAAAAGTCACTGTAAAAAATGATTTTGGATGTTACATCCAGTTCCAAAGTACATGACTTTTGAAATATTTCAAAGTCAGAATCCTAATCAATTCATATGGATCTCCATTGCCCTTTCTGTTCAATAACTGATCTCCAGGATGGCTATAGGATGAGTAGAATGGGAATATATCGTCTCTGTGTCATCATCATTCTGCACAGAAGTGTCCTAAAGCCCCATTCCAAGGTATTTAAGTCAT
Source organism: Perodicticus potto (assembly GCA_963574655.1). NCBI lineage: Eukaryota > Metazoa > Chordata > Mammalia > Primates > Lorisidae > Perodicticus > Perodicticus potto. The sequence continues at coordinate 14,757 of CAUYRH010038995.1, read as the reverse complement.
TTTTTTTTAAATCATTTATTATCTCACCATCTTCTAAAAACTATCCATGCAGTTTGCTCTATATTTTTCAACCATGACCTGTATTGTGAAACATTAAGTTTCACAGCATCGTAATTACCCTGAGTAGATTTATTCTGATATTTCTGGTTCCATTCTACACAAAAAATGATGGCTATCATCCACCGAGCTGATATTATCACTCACTAAAATGTCACAACCTAAAATGGAAAAACAGTGTCTTGTATGGGGCTTCTATTATGCCCTGTGGGAGTGGTTTTGCTCCAGAATCTCCTGGTGTCCTCCACATGAAGCCCTGTTGGTAGTCAGTCCAGAAGTCACCTCTGATGGTCTTCCTTACCTTCCTCTGTACTAGCTGAGAAAAAAAGCCCCAGACTGGCAACTTAGATTATTTTGTTGCATATCACTGTCTTAATAATAATTTTCCTTTAATTCAGAGTGATACCCTTTCTAAACTAACCTAAATTATACTCCTAGAAACTAAGATATAAATTATGAATTGGTGACTTCTGAGTCAATAGTATCATGGTAATGTTAGTCTATAAAGGGGTCTCTCTAGGGAAGGTCAATTTCAGGAAAGCAGGTGTTTAAACTAAGACTTTAACATGGAGAGCTTTATTTCATTGACCGAGTTTTATTTAAGGGAATGGGATCTCAAATGTGTGGTCTAGGACTAGCATTCTCAGTATAAATTGGTAACTTGCTAGAAATGGACCTTAGAATAGAAATAGAAGAAATTGGAAATGTGTGGAACAATAATAAAACTAAGAGGTAAATTATAGATGCTGAACCCCACAGGAGTAGAAACAGGAATTAAGAGTTTTTCACTTGGCAGCATTCATAATTCTAAAGTTTACTTTCAATTAAAAAATGACAGTGCATGAATACACTAATGTTTAAACTGATACTCTTTTCCTCTTGGGCATTCAATAAATATTTGTTGATATTTTAAAACCAATTGAAGTCATTAGTTTTATGATTAAAAACAAAACACCAAACAGTCTACTGTTAATTGGGGTCATTTTGGAGTGTCTGATCAATTACTAATCATCTTTTCCTAACTCCCTTTTCACTTGAGACAGAATGTCTTCTACAGCCATTTTGTACAATGACACCAGAGTGGACCAGGATAAGCACTTGACCCATTTCAACCCAGTCTCCCTCTGGGAAATTTGGAATTATTATTATTTTTTCATTCTTGGGGATTCATTGAGGATACACTGATTGCATTTGTTAGGTAAGATCCCTCTTATAATTGTCTTCTGCCCACAAAAGGTGTGTCACACATTCGTAGAGATTCAGTTTCTCACTTCATGCAATGGACTTGAAGCACACGTGTAACTCAAGAGCTGAGAAGTGGCTGTGCTTTCTTCCATGTGTCCATGAGGAGAGAAAGCTGGTCTGCAGAGAGGGCAGTGGGGAAACTGATGGAGAGAAGCAGAAGGTGGAGATTGCAAATAGATGCTTCGGGCTCCAAATCTCCGCTTCCAGTTCCTTCCCTGGAATCAATGCACTCTGGCCCCTAGGTGTCAAAGCACCTGAATAATCTTCTAATGAAACTTCTTATAGTTTCAGCCAGCTCTAGTTAATTACTCTCATAGCAAGCAAACACTTCCAGTTGCTAGATAATTTTTAAGAAAGTAGGAGCAAGAAACAGGAATGATTTGATTCAAGAAAATTCACAGAAACAATCATGGAGACAACGGGTGACAACTAGAAAGAGAAACATAATCTGAAAATCAACAGGGTTTTTTTTTGCAGTTTTTGGCTGGGGCTGGGTTTGAACCCACCACCTCCAGGATATGGGGCCAGCGCCCTACTCCTTTGATCCATAGGCGCTGCCCTCAACATATTTTTTATACCTGCTGGTTGAAGGGTTAGTGCTAACCATGCCAGCTTTCTTCCTCTCCTGAGGCTTCCTCTTTTCAAGAACAAAATTTTAAACATTTCCTCTGGAAAGCTGTTGATATTGGTCTAGCCAGATCCTTTGTAGTACTGTAATTATTTGACATTTATAAAGTGCTCGTGATATTCCAAAATGTGTTCAGAATTTTAAAAACAAAAATATGAGTCCCCTTCAGGCAAAGCACATGCGCCGATTCTAACCCAAAGTCAAGGAATTAGATGATGGTAGAGAAAAATAAAGAGTAATGCTGTCACCTAATTTTGCCTGGGTCTTTGCTAGACAAAATGTTTCACTGTAAGAGTGAAATGAATCACAGATGAGCTTAAATTTTTGCCATCAGATCTAAGATACAGAACTAAATTTTAATGGGTTTTAAAATAGAGCTAATACATTACTAACTCGTCTTTTTTCAAGGTTAAAATGAACATTTTCACACAAAAGAAAATCTAAGTACCTACCAATACATTGTTTATGTTTTTCTCAATTTTTAAGTGAAATATGAAGCTCATTAATTATTTTATTTTAATTAATTTTTAATTTTTTTTCCGTAAAGATGAAATATTCAGAACCTTTTGTGACAATCCAGTTACATTGATTGATCTGGAATATTTACCTACAAAAGCGTGAGTCTAAAGTGTGCTTACCTTAATCTGGTTTATAAGTGACTACATATGAGCATGTGTGTGTACTCTTAAACATACATAAACTCATATGTACACACCATACATGTGTCACTGACACCTGCTCATACATATATATATACATATTTTATTTTCAATTACTGAATGGACAAACGTTACTATTCTTAGCAGGCCTCTGACGTATACACTCATCTACCTATCTGTCTGTGTTCCGTTTTGAATAAGGCCAAAGTAGCAAAAGAAATTTAACATGTCTGGGACCTGCAACTCCATCTACCGACCAAAAGTTACCATAGCATTCATAGGGACACAAACACACACATTCATTCTTAACATTTGACCTGACAGCTAGTAGCTCTGTTTCATTTCATGTTATGATGACTTGTGTCTGTTCTGCAACAGGGAGAGTGGCTCGTATGTCCAAATTCAAGCCATTCAAGCCGTCGTGCTGCACATTCGGTCTGCACAGAATGGTCCTGTCAGTGCAACACGGCACAGCTCTCACAAAACCACAAGTACAACACGAATAACTCCCTTGTGACTTGCCTTGGCCACGTATAAGTGAACCCACTAAGACACTGATATTTATGATGGTTTATGTGGTTCCACGAGAAGTTTAAGTTATTTCTATGAAAATATTGGGATTCCAGTTGTGTACAGACCACTCATTATGAGAGTATGTCACAGTGTCTCAGTGACATCAAAATAATTAAAATGCCTGTAAGTTGTCCCTCTTCTGTTTATTTACATATTTTAACAAGAAATAGGAAGATAATAAATGATAATGAAGAACCAGCTATCCCCAAGGGATGAAGCAGTCTTTTACATGATTATGGCACACGATCATTAATTTTAATTGCTTCAGATTTTTAACCCACATGAATAAAATTAAGATACATTCTAACAGGAGGGAAAAATAGACTGAGATTGCTATAAACAAAAATATCTTCCAGGTGATTTTTTAAAAAATAAGCACAAATATTGTTGTGCTATTTGGTTTAAAGGTCTATAGTAAATATTTACATTCATACAATGAACAGAATTACAGACTATATGTGTAATCTTAATATTTTCTTGTCATTTCTGTCTATAAAAATGAAAGAATACATTAAAAAGTAATATTACATATCTTGAGAGTGCTTTAAAACTATTTATTTACTCTTTAGCATAAAAAGTCACCACAATATCTATTTTTGGACAAATTCAACATCATATTTAAACAAGATAAGCCAATTTTACTTATAAAATAATTCTTTCATGGGACATGATTTTTATAGTAGTTAGACTATGAATAGGCGTTTATTGTTGAATCACTTAAAATAGAAAAAAAGCCATGGGTGCATCTGTTGAATCAGAAATTTCTTGGGCTTGAGGGTGGGGAGGTGCCCACATCTTAGTGCAGAGTGGAGCAAAACAGCTTCCTCCATTTGTTTCTCTGAGTCTGCCCTGAAGTCTTAGGTACAGATTCAGGGCCTGACTCACTGCTGTTTTCATTTGAGTCCGGATACATTGCTGAGTCATAAATCAATTTAACGAGTCACACCCAGATTTCTGAGAAAGTGAAATGAAGCAAAAAATAATTTAAAAAATCAGAATTCACATAAAAATATCATGTATTTATGAATAGTACACATATACGTGTGTGCTGAATAACAATAAATTTGCTTCTTCCTATGAGTTGTGAGCAAAATGTCCAAAGGGTTTGGAAGTCATTTTTCTGGTGAGATCATCTGCTAATGGGGGTGATCCAGGCAAGCGAAAAGACACAGAGAGATCTTAGAACTGTGTTTCTCAAAATGTGTCTCAGGAAGTCCTGATCCTGGGGGTACTCGAATCCTAATGATCCAGCATGTGTGGTGTTGAAGTCTCACGTTAAACCAGTTCTCCAGGTAATTCTGTGCCCTGACGCTGCTTTGCAGATCACTGTATTAAAGACCATCTCCATGAAAAGGGGCGTCCAGGGCCCTCAATAAGGTAAGAAAGGAGACGTCTTCTTCCTCATGCTTCTTATTTCCTTCTAGATCTGTGGTATCTAAAACAATAGCATGAGTCTGACAGGGCTATTTAAGTTTAAATTAATTTAAATTTAATAAAATTAACAAATATATTCCCCAGCTGTTAATCGCCTATCAAGCGTCCAGCGAACACGGGTATCTGGTAACGTTGAATCCAACAGGGCAGATAGAGAATGTTTGTCTCATCACAGAAAGTCTGGACTGACAGCCCTGCTCCAGAGGTTTTCAATGAATTATAAAATTTGTCACATAATGTTTTGACATTGAATACATTCAGATTAAATATGAAACACTGAATCACATTCAAGTTCTAAAATGCATATGCCATATAAACAATATGTTTCTTTGGATTATATCAATTATTAAGGCTTTGTATCATTCTAGAAATTGATTTATAGGGAGGAGGAAGGGATAAGTAGGGGGAGGATTTGGGGGGCAGTAAAGCTGTACCAGTGGTTCTCAACCTGTGGGTCGTGACCCCTTTGTAACAATGAAAATACGTCGCGGCATTAGGAAGGTTGAGAACCCCTGAGCTATACTGTATGATAATGCAAACCTGGAGACGTCCCTTCATAAAAACGCACAGAATGGACAACAGTGGGAGTGAACCCTAATGTAAAATATAAATGTCTCGTTATAGCGATGGGACGTGCCATATATGTTCACCAGTTGTAACAAGCACACAACTCCATAGGGGATATTGTCCAGGGGAGAAGCTATGCCTGTAGGGGGGCAGCAGGTATATGGTAAATCTCTATACTCTTTGCTCAATTTTATTGTGACTATAAAACTATTCTACAAATTAAAGTCTATTAAAAAGATGCTTAGAAAAAGATTTCATTAAGGAAATAAAACACAAACTTAAGAAATGTTCTTATATTCTAATATCCATTACATTTTTCTTTAAAAAATAAAATTAATGTATTAGGATAAAATAGTTATGAATATTCATAACGACACATGCACAATTCATACAACAATAGCTGTGAGCTGTTTACTAATTTTCCCTTTAAATTATAATGACATTATCTCAAGGAGGCACATACGGCTTGAACTGCCATTGTAATTATGGAATAATCAAGTCACCAATGAATAATTTTCAGGATACTGGCTGCATCAAAATATTCAAAATAGATTAAGGTCTTGAAAAATAAAACTTTAAGGAGATAGAACACTGTTACTGGGATTGTTATGAAATTCATATAAAAATATGCATGCTTATTTGCAAAAAATTTCAAATCAGTTGTAATCTTAAGTATGTTTACATCAAACACAATTTACCTTTCTATAAAGTTATCTTTGTCTTACTCCTCTTTAAAATATCTTCACTAGAGATTGGGCAAGTAAAGAAAATAGTCAACAGACAAAGAGTTCATATAAAATAGAGGGAGGTGATATAAGCAGTACATGGAGAAGACTGTGGGGTGGCTGAAACCAAGGAAGTCCCTTTTCCCTGAGAGTATTACTGCGGTCACCCAGCAGAGTAGGGCTTGATGATCACTGTTGGTGTCTATTTAACAGCCTTTACCTACTTCTTGCTTGCTAAGAGAATCCTGTCTCCCATCCCCACCCAGGTCAGAGGGCTCAGCTGCTGAGGCGGGGTCGGGATTATCTAAGCAGGACACCAATTCTATTCTATGCCAGCAGTTTGTGGAGAGGTGAGTGGGCGACCCACGCATGCCCAGAGAAAAGCAAAGCATGAGGGTCACGAGAGGGGGTGCGGGAACATTTCCATTAAGAAGAGTGTTCCCAGATGAGAGAGGGCATTGTTCCTTCCCTCCTTTACTGACTTGTGGGTCCTGTGAGGACATGAAGTCATGAGAGTCATGAGCTACAACAGTACAACATTGATCACAGGGAATGGAAGAGTGGGAGGAAAGATCCTTGACCGCATAACTGAGCTCCTTGCTGCACCTGCCCTGAGGCTGCAAACTTCTGGAATATTATGGGGGTACAAATATTTTGGTTATATGCATTGTTTCTGTACTGCTTGAGCCAAAGTCATACGTGTAGCCGTCACTCACATCCATGTCCGAGCAGCCCCCCTTAAGTTTAACATACTCTTCTTTAAAATTTTACAGCAATACACTGAGTTCAAGGCATCGTTCGCTCTAGCAGACTTCTTTCTAAATCTTTTAGTTAAAGCTACTGTGAATAGGAGTTTCTGTTAATTCCAGTAGTCAGACCAGACGTATGCAAAGCCATCTTAACATTATGGAAAACTCCTAGAGTGAAACTATGCCTGGACTCAGTGTATCACCGTAATTTTAAAAAGAATATGTTAATGTGGGGGTGGTGGGTGCTCAGACATGGAAGCGTGGGTGATCGGCATACTTAAAAGTCTGATTCAAGCAATCCATGTAGCCAAAACATTTGTACCCCTGTAATATTCTGAGACTTCAGAGAGAAAAATAAACTCTGACTTTTCACATTCATGTTCTGTCCATGGGTGGGGGATTTTGGCAACAGATTGAAGTATTATGATCCTGTTGTTAATGTTCCTCTTATAGTGGCCGTGAGTTTTTTCAGGCTTTCTCAGCTGAGGATCATTTCTTAAGAAGAATTGTTTTAAGTAAAAGCATGTGATTTTCCATGTAGAGTTTCTCAAAGGTAAAGTAATGTACATGAATCATTACAAAAGTTTTGAGATAAACAAAAATTAAAATACATAAAATCTGCACAGAGAGAAACAAATGAAGCCCTCCCAGCAACACTAATAAGACAACCAATGTGAAACTTGAATAAGTGAAATCAGAAAGGATGCTGCTGGCCATGTTTTTGGAAGTGAACTAATGGACCATGACACAGTCTGTCTCCAAAGTTCTGTAGTGAGCTCATATGAATCATGACGATTCTGTGCAGCAGTCAGTTGGAAGGGTTTCTGGTTTTCTCATTCTAAGATAACAGTTGCCTTATGCTTCAAGCTCCTTGGCAATCATTGAGACATGGGACGCAATGAGGTGAGCTGAGCCAAGGCCTGATGAGTTTACCCAATTAAGAGCCAGCTCACCAAGATTATTGCCAATCTGCTAGTTGGTCTCTCCTGCCTTATCTTTTCTTCAACATTTCACATATGAAAAACAAAAACAAAAGTGAACTGGACAACAGAAATGGAGAGAGAGAAAACCTGGTTGAAAGGTGATTAAAAGACATTACAGGGATGGTAAGGGGGGTTGGCAGGGAGGCTGGGAAGGCGTTTAGGAGGGAATAGTGGTGCCAAAGACAAGAATCAAAGATGTGTGCACTTACTAGGCAAATTAAAGTGGGATCAGTCTGTTCAGTTGGAAAAAGAATTAGACAAAAATTATCCATAGATAAATTTTCAAAACAGAACTATTTTTGTATGGAATTCAACAAAGTTGAGCAAGGAACAAAAGGGAGGTAACTTCTGCCCAGATGCTTCTAGAAAGCATTATTAATAATTATTGGGATAAATATTAGTATTCTTAGTAGTATATTCATTATTAGTATATTAATTCTTTTTTTTAATTATTTTTTATTGAGTCATAGATGTGTACAATAATTCAGTCATGGAGTACAGTGTGCGGGCTTCACATACAATCGGAGATATTTTTATCAACCTGATTAATATAACATTCATGATATTTTCTCATTTACTATGTGAAAACAACTTTGATCCGTATTTAGTAGTTGTCCTTGAGCCCTTCACCCGCGGCTGTGCTGTATATATACCCTTACACACGTTAGGTGAGGTTACTAATCCCCCGCTCTTCTCCCCTTTCCCTCCTCCCTCCGCTCCCTACTTGAATTTACTTGTATTTTTCTCTCATGTGGGAGTGTAACTGTTTTTCTATTGATTTCACATTAGTATTGAGTACATTGGATAGCTGTTTTTTCATTCTTGTGACACTTTGCTAAGAAGAATGGGCTTCAGTTCCATACAGGTAAATACAAAAGATGTAAAGTGTCTATTTTTTTATGCCTCAATAATATTTTGGTATACATATACCACAGTTTGTTAATCCGTGCATGGGTTGATGGGCATTTGGGTTACTTCCATGACTTGGCAATTGTGAAATGAACCACAACAAACATTCTAGTGCAAATAGCCTTGTTATAAAATGCTTTTTGTTCTTCTGGGTAGATAACTAGTAATGGGATTGCAGGATCAAAAGAAAGGTCTATTTTTAGCTCTTTGAGGATTGTCCATACTTCTTTCCAAAGAAGCTGTATTAGTTTGCAGTCCCACTAGCAGTGTAGAAGTGTTCCCTTCTCTCCACATCCACACCAAATGTGCAACTTTGGGACTTTATGATGTGGGCTACTCTCACTGGGCTTAGGTGATATCTCAGGGTGGTTTTGATTTACACTCTCTGATGATTAGGGATGATGAGCATTTTTTGCATTTTGTTGGCCATTCATTTGTCGTCTCCTGAGAACTTTCTGTTCAAGACTCTTGCCCACTTATAAATGGGATTGTTTGCTCTTTTTTATTAATTAATTAGAGTTCTCTGTAGATTCTGGTTATCAGTCTTTTGTCAGATTCATAGCATGAAAATATCTTCTCCCATTCTGTAAGTTGCCTGTTTGCTTTAGTTGCTGTACCACTGGCTGTGCAAAAGCTTCTTAGCTTGATCAGGTCCCTGACTCATTAAGGAAAGCAATGCCAATCCTGTCTTCATGTGCAAGGACACAAAGATGAGTTTCCAGTGGCGGATTTGAAACCTCCCCTATCCTAAGGATACCTATAATGTCTGTGTGGACCAGAAGGAGGGCTGCATCATTGTCGGAACAACCAGCAAAAAGTATAAGAAGTTCTCCATTCCTGAGAACTAGACAGATACCAGTTACCTCTGGAAGATTCCTCGCTGTTTTGGGGTGTTTTTTGTTTGTTTGTTTGTTTTGTAGAGACAGAGTCTCATTTTATTGCCCTGGGTAGAGTGCCATGGCATTACACAGCTCACAGCAACCTCCAACTCCTGGGCTTAGGCGATTCTCTTCCCTCAGCCTCCTGAGTAGCTGGGACTACAGGCACCCACCACAACACCTGGCTATTTTTTGGTTTTGCAGTTTGGCCAGGGCCGGGCTTGAACCTGCCCCCCTCGGTATATGGGGCCGGCACCCTACTCACTGAGCCACAGGTGCCGCCCCCTCGCTGAGTTTTGCTCATGCCAACTGCACCCTGATAATCTCTTACCAGAAGCCAAAGGAGATCATAGTGGCCAAGTCAGAGCTACAGAAGGAGCTAAAGAAGGTGAAGACGGCCCACAGTGTTGATGGGGACTGCAAGACCCAGCAGCTAATCACAGTCTTGTACCTCCAGCATGGAGGGCACTGTGAGACTTCAGGCTTGGGCCTTTCCAGCCCAAGGCAGCCTCCTTGATTCTAAGAGCTATCTGGAGTCTGAAAGACTGGACTGCCCTAGCCCCTGAGTCATAATCTCATTTCCTGAGTAAAGTTATTCTGAGTAACTGCAAAAAAAATAATAATAATAATAATAAATAAGCCAGATAACAACTGAAAGCATATGTTAAAAGAAAATAGCCTATCTGCCTCGGTGCCTGTGGCTGAAGCGGCTAAGGCGCCAGCCACCTAACACCTGAGCTCGCGGGTTCAAATCCAGCCTGAGCCCTCCAAACAACAATGACGGCTGCAACCAAAAAATAGCGGGGCATTGTGGTGGGCACCTGTAGTCCCAGCTACTTGGGAGGTGGAGGCAGGAGACTCGCTTGAGCCCAGGAGTTGGTGGTTGCTGTGAGCTGTGATGCCACAGCACTCTACCCAGGGCGACAGCTTGAGGTGCTGTCTCAAAAAAAAGAAAAGAAAAGAAAAGAATGAAAATAGCTGATCTGCCCATCTTTCTCCCTTCCCTGCCCTTCCTCTTTTTTGGTATGAGGTCTTGCTCTGTTCCCCAGACTGCAATGCAGTACTGCAATCATAGCTCACTGAAGCTTCAAACTGCACAGCTCAAATGATCCTCCCACCTCAGTTTCCCAAGTAGCTGGGACTACAGGGGCACACCACCATGTCTGGCTGAAAATAGCTTTTCTTGCTTGCTCACTTTGCCAGTTTCATGCTTAGTTCTTATAATGTAACTATAGCAATCCTGTGATAGTAAACTCATTTTACATATAAATATTTCAAACTGAGTAAAGGTACACTGTAGATTGATGAATTCCTTATCCTAAGGAAATAGCATCTCACAAATTCACACACATGAGACCAGCCAAATCAGTAGTTCCCATAATCAAGTTTTACATCACTTATGGCCATCTTAATTTAATGCAAAACAGAGAAAAAGGAAAACATTTCTGAGCCAGTCTCTGTAAGAAAATTCCTTCTGGGCCCATGTTTTGAGGGAATGCAAGGGTAATGTCTCCATTTCTTTCTCCCTCAGGCTCTGGTGCTTCTGCAGAGATTACCAGCAGTGAGCTAAACCAAGGAGAGGATGGAGGCATCACTTGGCCAACCAGTAACCCCACATCTGTTTTAACTATGATCCGTCTGAGTAAGTATGAACACCATCTATATTTTGTTCAAAGCCTTTATCTTCATGTCTGGGGTCAACGCTTGGACTGTTAAAGGAAGTAAACTGACTAGATTTAAAACAGGTTTGTTTTGTTTTGTTTATACTTCTTGCCACACTTCTCAGCAGATATTGATACTCTTTTTTCCTGGTGATTTTATAAACTGAACACTTTTGTTGTTTCAACTTAGTAATTTATATAATTAATAGCCAATCAATTCAACAGGAGAAAATGCCACAGCATCAATTCTCTATAAGCTTTCTCTTGCCCCAGGGTGAAGGATCTTTCTAAATCAGAGAATACCACTATATTCACAGGGAGGGCACGGGGGACTCCAGATGGCATGGGTTGCTTTTGCTATGATAGAAGAAGGGATTGTAGATTGAAATCCTTGGATCTGCCAAGTTGGCTAGAAGACATGAAAAAGTGGTCCTCAGCAGAGTCAAGCTTTCCTCACCCCTGTGGCAGGTAAGGACAGGGAAAGGGTTAAGAGTGGGGAATGAGTTCAAGAGAAGAAGGAGTGAACGAGAAAGGAAATCGCATCCCCTCTGCCCTCTTTCTTCTCCAATTCGTAAGTGGCTTTGTAGTGAACAAATATTTGGGGGACCTAGTGGAGGCTGGAAGTTTTAAGTGGAAACTGAGGGAAGAATCCAAAGAGAAAAGTAGAAATAGATTAGGGGTGGCCTCTTGCACGGGTAGAGCTCTGGCTAATAATAGCCTCCTTTGTGCAAAGAGTGAGCTCCTTTTTCTACAGGGCATGGAGGAAGACGGAGCTGCAGGCAACGATTTCTCTTGAGCAAGCCAGATGGGTTAAACCTCTAACCCTACTGTCTCTCTGGGGATGGTTAATATATTCCCTGGTGTCTAGAGGCTTGAAGTGTGGGTATGGAAGGTTAAACATTTTCTGTTTCATAATTTCAGGTTAAAAGGGAGTATATACAATTTCATTACATAGTATGCTTTTGTAAGGTTAAAGTCCAGGTTGTGGTTGTGTCCTTTACCCAGAAAGTGTGCAATATACCTGGGAAATATATCTGATGGGCAGGTATTTGCCCAATCTCATCCCTCCCTTTATTTATTTCTTTAGTTGGTTGGACATCAGGGATGAGAGGAGAAAGAGTGGGAAGTTAAAGGACTAGAACAGGAGTTTCATTTGGTTTGGAAATGTGAGCATGTAGTCGATAATCTGCTATATCTGCCCTCGTACTGAGTAAATGTGATGATTGTCTTTGTGTTCTGTGATACTTTAGTTAGGAGAATGTCCTCTAATTCCATCCAGGTTGTTATAAAAGATACAAAATCTCCATCTATTTTATGGCTGTATAGTCATCCATGGTATAAACATACTACAATTTATTAATCCATTCATAAGTTGCAGGGCACTTGGGTTGTTTCCATGTCTTTGCAATTGTGAATTGTGCTGCTATAAACATATAAGTGCAAATGTCTTTATGATCAAATATCTTTTTCTTTTTTTCCTTCTTTGGAAAAAACCTAGTAATGACATTGCAGGGTCAAATGGTAGGTCTACTTTTAGTTCTTTGAGGAATCTTCATACTTCTTTCCTTAGAGGCTGTACTAGCATTTTTTTTTTTTAGAGGAGGAGATAGTTTCAATCAGAATTTAAAGAGGAAAATTCACATTCTGTACCGTTTACCTGTATTCCACCAACTTGCTTTCTAATCATAGGCTCAGGAAATTCAGAAATGGCTACAGCTCTCAAAGGTTCCAAGAAGCCCAACACCAGCCCAGAAACCAAGGTCACTGAGGGAACTTCTTGGGAGACTTCAGAGGAAACTATCCCCAGTGAGACCACAATGGAACAAGTTACCCTTCAGCTCATATCCACCGAAAGTGACACCAATGACCTACCTCACCTGCTCACAGGTCCCCCTTGGTCTGTATCACGGGGTAGCCTTACCGGGGAGCCATCCAGCGCACCCTCCTGGCAAGGGCCTCAGGCCACGGGGAGCCAGGGATTTCCACGCTCAGAAGAGACGACTCCAGGGAGTGCAGGGCCCAAGGAGGGCTCAGGGACCCCTCATCACCCTGTGGGGGAAACCAGCTCTGCCTCTTCCCTGCTGTCCTTGCCTGCCATCGCCTCTCCTCCTGTCTCCTCAACATTCCCACACAGGGCCCCCTCCTCTGCTCCTCCCGCGACCTCTCTTCCCACCTCTGGCCTGGCCACAACCTCACACCTGCTAGGCGCGAGCCACACACCAGGAGCCAGTTCACCTCCAAAGGTCAGCGGCTCCATGCACGACAGGCGGGCCACTCCCGAATCACCTGCAGGTACCAGAGCAGGGCCTCCTTCCGCACACACCACGGTCGCCCACGTCAGGACCCCGATCTCTGGACGTGGAGCCCCGTCCTCTGGCCCAGGTGACTGGGAGACATCCAGGGCCACATCTCCAGTGGCTGCTGTGTCCACCAGGGAAGAGTCCACTCCTTCCATAGCAGCTGGTCAAAACTCTGGGACCGGACATATACCAACAGAGCCAGCGTCACCCCTGACCTCCACCCGGAGGGAGACCCCCTCCTCTCTGGACGCCGGCTCAGCCACACAGACAAGCACTGTCCGTTCTGCTGGGCCTGCATGGGCCACCTCTGAGGTCCTGGCGCTGGCAGCCACCGCCTCCACCACCACAACCGGCTCAGGCCACAAGAGGTCCACAGAGTCGCCTCGCCTCGAAACACCTATGACCACTGAGCCCTTCACCGCCCCTCTCAGGACGGCATCTGCACAGGGGACCACAGCCGCCCCGAGGAGTGCTCCCGGGTCCATGACACAGGGATCCCTGGCCGCGGACACAGCAACCGCATCCCCCTGGGCAGGGACTCCACCGACCGTGTCTCAGCGATTTCCACACTTGCAGACCAGCCCTCTCGTGAGCATGGCTCCGGAGTCCGCGTTGCAGACCAGACCTGGCCCTGTGGCAGAAACCAGCCCTGCTCCAACCCTGCAGCCTTCAGCTGCCGGGACCGCATCTTCCCCTGTGGCCTCCACCTTGGGAGACATCATCACTCCCTCACCTCCTCCCAGGACTTCACTCCTCACCTCTGCCTCGCTGCCCACCTTAGACAGCTTGGGCACCAGCCTGCCGCGCGGGACCAGTGCACGACCACACTTCAGCAGCTCCTCCCGTGAGCTACCGGCCACGCAGGGCAGCACGGCCCCCACGGAAGCACCGCGTCCTTCCACTCACGCAGGCGCCACCCACACGGGAACCGCCAGTGCGGGACACGAATCCCATTCCCCTTTCCCAGCGGGCTCAGAGACAGCTAAGGCCACTTCTCAGAGGGTCGTCGCCTCCACCGGGGAAGATTCCACACCCTCCACGTCACCTGGGCGCATCTCCCAGGCGACACAAATTCAAACACAGCCAATGTCGCCCCTGACCTCCGCATTCAGAGAGAGTAGCCCCTCCCAGGAGACCACCTCGGTGACAGCCACAAGCAGTGTCCCCTCCCAGGTACCCACTGCAGCTAATACTCACGTCTCCTCTGGGACAGAAGCTGCCTCCTCAGGCCTGGGGAAGTCCACAGAGTCACCCGGCGTCACCCCAGGAACCATTGCCCAGCCCCTCGCCTCCCCTGGAGCCTCAGCATCTGCAGAAGGGACCTTCACGACCCACACCGGTCCCCCTTGGTCTGCATCACAGAAAGGCCTTACCGGGGAGCCATCAAGC
>CAUYRH010038993.1:0-11798 GCA_963574655.1 Perodicticus potto | reverse complement strand
TGGGCTTCTTCCATGACTTAGCAATTATGACTTGGGCTGCAATAAACAATCTGGTACAGATATCTTTGTTGTAATGTGATTTTTGGTCTTCTGGGTATATACCAAGTAAAGGAATTATAGGGTCAAATGGCAAGTTTATTTTTAGATCTCTGAGTGTTCTCCAAACTGAAAGCCCTATTATCAATAAACTGATAAAAGTTTAATGTTCAAGCACATATGTGGCTGTAAGCATTCCTGGAGAAGAAAACTGTAACACAGAGATGATATACTCCAATATAAATATCTACTATTCTCCTAATCTGGAATGATTACTATTCAAAAATAAAACTACAAGTATTCAAAATGCCTACATCAAGTTTTTACTTTTTCCTTAAATCATAATCATTACTTCACCCTCAATAAATTATCCTATACCTATCTATCTTCTCTTCACTGGTCCTAGAACCAAGAACTACTTCTTCTCTAACAAGAAATTTGAGCATACACTCACACTCTTTCCACTCCATTCCCCCACCACTGGAACCTCCCCTCCACCTAACGTTTTCTCTTAATATACTACCCACTTTCAGGTCCCATCACTCAAGTCTTCTTTGGCTTTCTGCCTCTCTGCCTCCCCCTATTTCTCTTCACTATTCAATATCTTGAAGGGGCAGCTTACCGTGGCTTCTTCCTTACTCACTCTCAGGTCACAGCAATCTGTGCCAACTACCAGGCCCAAACTGCTCCTTTCAGAGATCCTAATGGATTCTTCATCCCAAAATTCTAGAGCTATTTCTCAGTCCCCTTTCTTCCATTTTTCTATGCAGCCATCATAGTCTTGTCAACATACCTTCCAGAGCTCTCTTATCCCATGGGACCATTATTTTTCTGGGTGTCTAATATATGTCAGGTCCTCTTCCTACTTCTTAACTAACTTTGAATTACTTGGCAGCAGCAACCCAATCCTCCCCTCTGCTATTTTTATTTCCCCACCTACCTTTTTGGAATTCTGATATTTTAAACATCTCATGGAATTAAATATCATCTTTGTGCATAAGACTCTGAAATATTTCTCATCTCTTTCTTAGCCCAGACTTCTCCTCCTAATTCTAGTCTCTTTATTGGTAAAAGCGAATTCAACTTTCAAACATTCAGCCCCATATATTGTGGGAAGTAGCAGGAATTAAGGAATATACAACAGTGTTTCTGCTTCAACAGATCGCTGTAAACATAACTAAAGAACCTCCACTTTGACATATACTGAATGTGTCAAATTGATATGTCAAAAGATGAAACTATCTTCTTATTGCAACTGTCACCCTTTCCCCTGAACTACTGAAAACCTTCTCTTCTTTCAGTGTTTATTGTTTTGACTAATGATAATACCATCCCTGCAGGTTTGAACTCAGCAAAACAATTCCCTCTTCTTTGCTTCCGGAATCCAGTCTCTACTTTATTCCCAGGAAAGAATAATTCAGGGCACAACTGTTTCAGGAAGGCAGTGCAGCACAGACATTAAGCATGTAGGCACTGCATCAGAATTCCCAGATCCCACATCTTACAGAGGACCAGAGCAGAGGAAGAGCAGCTATGAGAAACCCACCAGAACGGAAGAAGAGATATTCCCAGCCAATTTCTTGAAGCTTAGAACAAAGGGCAAGATGAATATCAGAGTCAATTCTTACTAGAATAGGACTCCAACAAGCACTAAGAAAAATGTTTTGGTTATCAGCATTCTCACCAATAACAAGAGGAGGAAATGGAAGAGTGAGGGAAGAGGGGATGGCTACTCTACCGTTTGTGACTAAGAGTGAGGACCACGTGTGTTGTCTTTTACATCAGCATTCACAGTATTTGCAATGCACTATAATTTGTCTCCCCAGAACTTAGTCCATACACAACAGGAATTCAAATATTTGTTGAATAAATATTAACAACAACTATAGTAAATACCTATCAAGTACTAGGCAAAGAAAAACTCACTACCCAAATATTAGAAATTATTTAATTCTACCTAGATGAGGAAAATGAGGTTCCAAAATAGAATAATTGAAATATTCTGCCCAACATATCACAATTGGTAAATGTTTGTGTCAGAAGTAAAACCAGGCCAGGTATGGTAGCTCACGCCTGTAATCCTAGCACTGTGGGAGACCGAGGCGGATTGCCTGAGCTCAGAGGTTCGAGACCAGCATGTGCCGGAGTGAGCTAAAGTGAGACCCCATCTCTACCAAAAAAAATAGCCAGGCATTGTGGTGGGTGCCTGCAGTTCCAGCTTCTTGGGAGGCAAAGGGCAAGAGAATAGCTAAAGGAAGAAAAGCAAAAAAAAGAAACTTCAAAACTAAGATGAGGGAAAGCCAGTTGAAATTGAAAGCAAAATTAAAAAAAAAAAAAGAAAAAGAAGCAAAACCAAATTCTATCTAACTTGAAAGTTGCTATTCTTTCTATTGTGCCATACTTAATAATTCTTTGACAATTCTTTGATGATACTAAAAGGCATTTTGAGTTATTCTCTCAGGCCTTATCATACAGGCTCTAATGCCTGCATGGAATTTCTTCAATAAAATTCCTTCCTGAAATCATAAAGGTAAAGTTATTGGCAAGCAAGAGGGAAGAGTTAAATGTAAGCTACTTTTATTCATTTTATTTGCACAAAGGAATAGAGACAGCATTGTGTAAGTGAGAAAGTAAAAAGAGACTGAAAAAAATAGGGAGAAACAGAGAGTGTCTAAGATTCCTAACTCAACACAC
The DNA here is from genome assembly GCA_963574655.1 of Perodicticus potto. Classification (NCBI taxonomy): domain Eukaryota; kingdom Metazoa; phylum Chordata; class Mammalia; order Primates; family Lorisidae; genus Perodicticus; species Perodicticus potto. The sequence goes on along the minus strand of CAUYRH010038993.1, from coordinate 9,068 downwards.
TTTACCATTTTGCCAAAGGCAAGACCTAAATTATCAACTCCAAATATTCTAGAAATAAGACTTATCTTAAAGAGTCATCAGTCTTCATTAAATAAAGATGAATGGGAAAGAGAAGATGTAAGAATGGAATAACCCAAGTCCTACTTGCCTAAGGCAAAAAGCTGGAGAAAAACCATGTAAGACCATTCTTTTCTCTGACCTATGACATATTTAGAATGTATGCCTTCTGGTTCCTAAAAATTTGAGGTCAATATGATGGATTTTATCATCACAAGAAGCTACTGTTAATTATTCAAACAAACCATCTCCTTCATCTTTGATACTGTATGTAAAACACAGAACTAAGTACAGTGGTTCTTTTACTAGAGCTCCCTGTGTACTAAATATACATTTGGGTAAGTGATTTATCCTCTCTATATCTTAGTTTTCTTCTCTGTAAAATGTGGAGTCTTGTTGTAATCCAGTTATTTGTTAGATGTAAAAAAGTATGTGGTACATGGCGGTGCCTGTGGCTCAAAGGAGTAGGGTGCCGGCCCCATACACAAGAGATGGTGTGTTCAAACCTGGCCCTGGCCAAAAACTGCAAAAAAAAAGAAAGAAAAAAGTATCTGGCACACGGTAAGCACTGAAATGTTTATCATCATTATTGGCACACCTGGAAAGTTCCATGAGCATAGAGATGTTAGTCCGCTTTATACATTGATATATCCCCTTCAGCCAATAAAGTGCCTATCATATAACAGGTGTCAATAAATATGTCAATGAAGGAAACTTTCACAAATATTTTTTAAATTTTTTTTTTTTTTTTGCATTATATATCTAACAATATAAGCAAAACAAATTTTCCTTTGTGATTAGCCAGAGTGTCAAATGTTTCTATTCTCATTCTGCCGAATTACTAAGTGGACCACTTTAAAGTCCTCTAGGGTAACAGTTCTCTGTTTTCATAATTAGAAGTGTTTCAGGCAATTTTGGACCACCTCCTCATTTACCCTCTTGGTGCTTAATATCTCCCATCTGTTCATCAAGTTGATTGCATCATTTACAATCTCTAGGGAAGGAAAACGCCACTTTCATTTAGGGTTCTGATTTTTATGCGAGAATGCTGGCGGTACTAAAATAATATTAATTAATGAAGATGAGGTCATCATCATTACTTGCATTATGGATCCCTCTATCCCTGACTGTCCAGGTGTTTGATGGGCACTCACTTCACAGCTCCAACTTCCACTGTAAGCAAACTCTTACAATGAATGCAAATATAACTTTACCTGCCTTGTGGGGTAATATGGCAAGCAATTAACAAATGTTCATAAAGTACTTAGAGATAATGGACCCATATAAAAGTTACAGATTATTGCATCATGAAGCTTAAAATCATAATCAACTCTAAGATGGATTAATTGGAAAGGTAACAAAACCTTTTTCAAAAAGAGCCTCCTTTTTGAGAAATATCAAAAAGACATGGCATTCTTGTGGTTGATAAATTAATATCAGAGCTTTTGCCTCTCACCCACATCCCTCAAGGAACAGTAAGAAGATACAGGGCTGTGGCTAAATGGGGTGAGAGTTAGAGAAGAGAATATGGATTAAAAATAAACAAAATTGCTCCCAATCCAGAATGAAGCCAAAGATACCAGTTGAAAGGCCTGGCTTGGAACTGAGGTAGAATTTTAGGGTGCCACAAACACGAGTTTTATGCAACACACACATAGAACATAGAAGGTAGTTAGCATCTTAGAGAACAGCACTCACTCTATGGCTCCCAGATTTGTGCCTGCAGACTGAACCACTCATCCACAGTTTCCTTCTTATTGTCTTCAACTGGGCCATAATAAGCATCTCAGACTCATTGCATACAAAATAAAGTTACTGATCATCACTCAAAAAACTTGCCCACCACCCCTCATCCTCTCATGCTCTGCAAATCACAGCTCTATCTTTTCATCTGCTCCAGCTAAAACCTTGGACTCATTGTTCATCCTTTTACTTACATGCTTCATCCAACCTGATAGTAAACCTATTGGTTCTGTTTTCGAAACATATCCAGAATCAAATGACTTCTCACTGCCTTTATTGCTACTACTCTGGTCCAAGGAATCATCTCTTCTTGCCTGGATTATTAACATAATCTCCCAATTGGTCCCTCTGCTTCCTCCTTTCCTCCCTCTCCTTTGGTGTAGTCTTAGAAAGTCAAATCATGACATTCTTGTGCTCATAATCCTGAAATGACTCTTTGAGTGACTAAAAGCCCAAGAGTCATCCTGAGGGCTTATAAAGAAACTACATTATCTGGCCCCATAACCTTCTCTGAGCTCATCTCTCCACTCTAGCCACACGGTCTTCCCTACTGCCCTAGGCTGAGCTGGATGTGCACTTGCTTCAGGGCCTTTTCACTTGCTATCCTTACATTCCCCTGACATTCACAAGGGCTTACTCTCATGACCACCCCCCAGCAATTCTTGCAAGTAACCAACTCAGAAAGAACTACCCAAGCCTACCTTTCTCCTTTCCAAAATCATAGTCCTCACTTCTTCTCTGGTTGTTCCTTAAAGCCTTCTCTGAAATTTTTCTCCTTAGTACTTATAACCATGTGCACTACTTAGTTATACATTTACTTTCTCTCCCCACCCCCATATGAACATATACTCAATGTAGGGCAGCCATTTCTGCCAATGTCTATCCTTTTTTGTTCACTGCTATCTCTCCATACCCCAGATCAGTATCTGACATATAAAAAAAAAGAATAAATACTTGTTTAACTAATTTTTGCCATTGTACTGATCTTTGAAATCCCAAGTGTCAGAATTAGTGCACTAATAATCTGTGCTAAAGAACCAAATGGCACTATCAAGTAAAGATACCAGAATGCAGTCAGCCCACTCTCCAACACATGAATATACAATTTGGGGGCATTAAAGATATTAAAGAGTAAAGTTGGAAAGGAATTTTTTCCTATGGTTATTAACATTGAATATGATGAGCCCTCTCATAAAATGCAAAACTTGTTTTTACTCATGAATCAGGCTGGAGGGGAAGAAAATCAAACCAAGATGCACATTTCATACTCTGGCACCATCCCTCGGATGTAAGAGACAGTTTTGTTGAACAGTTAAAACGCTTTTAATGTTTATATTTTAAAAGGAAATCAAAACTGGCCATAACTTGATGTTTAGCAAAAAAGGTGGGGGGGGGGATTACCTCCTGTTCAGTAATCATAAAATCTAGAGCTGCAGTCATTCCCTCTAATAAAAAATAATTTATGATTTTCTCAGAGCTGAGAAAAGGATAGTGCACCTGATCCTCTGATTTATAAAAAATGCATTTCCAGCTCTTTTTTAAAACTGCATCTTTATTTCAGTTTTAGACTTCTTCAGTCAAGGCAATTCATAATACTAAGTCCTTTAGAAGAAGGTAAAGGCAAGAAAGAAAGACAGAAATTCTAAATTGCAAGGAGAAAGGGACAGGCTTTCAGAATCATCTCAGAAGGATCTCAAATGTGACACAGTGGTCTTCCCTGACCACCCTACATGAAGAATTTCCCCAGCATCTACCAATCCTTTCATCTTAATTATTGGCAGTGAATCTTTTTCTTCCTGTATATTACCTAATGCTGACTCTAGAAGTTCTAAAGGCCAAGGTTCTGCCTCTCTGTTTGCCAATGTCCTCACAGTTGCTAGTATGACATCTAAAGAAGAGTAGGCCCTGAATACAAGTTTATTGAATTAATGAATGAATAAATGCATTAAACATTTAAATTTTTTCTTCTTGGACTATGCCCAAATAGTATGAATTCATACTATAGGCATAATTTCAACTCTTGTCAATTAATGAATTAATCTAAATGGCTGAGAAACCTTAAGAGAAATACCTATTTGGAAGGTCTAAATTCTCCACATAAAAATTAGTGCCATATAAAAGAGAAATCCTATTAAGTGTAAGCTCATCCCTACTGCCCTACCCAACTCCCAATAAAGTAAATGAAATGTACATTTCTGTCAGATTCTATTTGCTGGTGACATTTAATTTTAATTCAAACCACTCTTCATAAATTCTAGTACTGTGCACAACAACTTAAATGGCTCTATTCTTTATTCAAAATCATCCCTCTCACTCCCAGGATTGTAGTAAATAGATCTTCTAAAGGGGGGAATAAAACTATTTCAACAACAGGCCTATTTCAGCAGTTTTTCAAAAGGTATTTCTTTCATTCCCTTGGCGAGAGTTTTCGTTTTATGCTTGGAAAGTTGTGTTATAAATACATGTATTTTAGTCCAAATGGATGTGGCTTTTTTTGTTGTTGTTGTTATTGTTGATTTCAGCTTTTCTATTTTCCACTTCAGTATGTTTGCAAAACCAAAACTTCATATTTCTCTCCATTTGTGAGCCTCTGCTATTGAGCCCATGTTTTCTTTTAAAGAAAGAATATTCAAGATACTGTAGTTTATATTTTCCCCAGTGAGGGAGAAAAAAATAATCAAATTTATAGATCATAATATTTACAGCACATAATAATCTCAAATAACCTTCCATTTTTTCGACACAACTTTCCAGGAGTTACTTAACATGCATTAAAATCTGTTCCTAACTTTTTCCTCCCATCTACCCTAAATATCAACCCAGGATCCTGAGAATGATAATCTAGCCCAGCAGTTCTCAACCTGTGGGTTGCGACCCCTTTGTAACAATGAAAATACATTATGGCATCAGGACGGTTGAAAACCACTGATCTAGCCAGATACAATTCCAGGCTCTCCCACAAATCTGGGAGAGATTATTAGAAAGGAGGAAAATACTACAAGGGCGTTATTCTTTCTCTTCTCTAAACAACAGCTTGGTACTACCAATTCCTCTCTCCAGCCCCAAACCCCATGATAATGTTAAAACTTTATTTATTTATTTTTTGAGACAGAGTCTTACTATGTTGCCCTTGGTAGAGTGCCATGGCATCACAGTTCACAGCAACCTCAAACTCTTGGACTTAAGCGATTCTCTTGCCTCAGCCTTCCAAGTGGCTGGGACTATAGGCGCACACCAAAACACCTGGCTATTTTTTGTTGCAGTTGTTTAACTGGCCCATGTAAGGTTCGAACTCACCATCCTTGATGTATGTGGCTGGCACCATGACCACTGTGCTACAGGCACCCACCCAAAACTTTAGAGTAACTTAAATTGATTTGAATTGATTCTAAGGAAAAAGAGTTGTATACAAAATCTGTGTATGGAAGGGTTTATCACATTATTCTATTATAGTAGCAAAAATACACACAAACACAACCATATTGGAGAGAAACAAAAGACTGGAATGAAATAAAACTATTTGACACTATGATCTATCTGAATGGAGGAATTATTATTCTTGTCTTCCCCTTTTTAATTCCTTTTGTAAAACATTTTGTAATCAATGCATATTACATTAAAATTAGAATTTTAGGGGAAGGGGCAAGATGGCCAACAGGAAGCAGCTTCCAACAGAGGCTCCTGTCCAAAAGGAAAGATAACCTCCAGAAACTGCTCAATTGAACTGAAGACTGGGAGCCCAACCGAGAGAGATATGTGATAACTGCAGGTCACCTCTGAGGCAAGCTATAACTTCAAGAAACCAAGCTTCAGGCAGAAAAACTGAACTAAAGTTTACTGTCACTCTGAACTTCCAGGACACCCTTGCCCCTTACCGGACACACCAGAAGCCTGACCTCTGCTGAAACTGAAGGAGGAGGACTTGAGCAGAGCCCACCCTCCCTATCTGCTGGACCAGGTGGCCCGCCAGGTAAAGGACTCCAGGGCCCCACCAAGCCCCCGCCAGCCCCCAAGCCAGGGATGTGGGTGGGGCCAAGGGGCGGATCTGATCCGTGCCCCACTGGGTCTTGGCCTGCCACCCATGTCCAGGAACTCCGCCAGGACCCCCACACACCCCAATTGGCACCCCTCCGGGCCTTGGCCTGCCACCATCAGTGGCCAGGAAGTCCACAGGGCCTCCTGTGTGGTGCCAATCTGTGCCCCGCCTGACCACAGCCCGCAGCCTGCCAGGACCCCCTCCCAGCTCTGATCCATGCCCCAGGCCCACTGCCCACAACGGCCAGAAACTCCACTCAGCCGGGACCCCTGCGGGGCCCCTATTGGCATCCTGCTGGGCATTGGCCCTCCACCAGCAGTGGCCAGGAACTTTGCCAGGCCTCGTGTGCAGCCAGGATTGGCACCCTGTTGGGCCTTGGCCTACCACCAGCTGCGGCCAGGAAGTCTGCTGGGACTCCTGCCCGGCTCCGATCCATGCCCCAGGCCCACTGCCCACAACGGCCAGGAAACCCACTCTGCCGAGACCCCTGTGTAGCTCCGACTGGCAACCCCCCAGGCCTTGGCCTGCCACCAGCAGCAACCAGGAAGTCCCCCAGGACTCTTGTACAGTGTAGATCTGTGCCTGACCCAGCCTCGGCCTGCCACCTGCCGGGAACCCCACGCGGCTCTGATCTGTGCCCTCTGGGACTCAGCCCTCCACTTGCAGCACCCAGGGACTCCGTAAGGCCTCGGCTCAACTCCTAGCCTGCCGTGGCCAGGTACTCGGCTGGGACCCCTGCACCAGACCTCCACCTGCCACCCACACTGGTCAGGAACTCCACCAGGAACCTACCAGGCCTCCCCAGCCTATCCAGCCCAGGAATTCTGGGAACCACACAACCTGCCTCCTCCCCTACTCTCTCTGCCTCCGCACCGGCTCCACCCATCTGGCCAGGGGCTTAGGAGGCTGCACGACCCGTGTCCTCCCTACGGGAACCCTCCTCCCAACCAGAGACTGTTGGAGGCATGGGCTCCCTTGGGAAAGGTCACCCGGTACCCCATCCCACGCACTGCTGGTTGATCTGGGCATGCCACCCTCCGGAGCTGCTCCCACAACCAGAATTTCCTGGGTGGGGCAGCCCCAGAGGAGCTACACATGGTCACTCCCTACAAAGATCCAGCAACAACAGAGTGATCCTGCGGGAGTCTGATCTGGGAGAGACACCTCCCAACTCTGAGGAAAGACATAGGCAAAAGGGAAAAATAATCATGAGGCAGAATCAAGAGATAAACTCTGGCAATATGAATAGATCAACTCCCCCAAGGAATGACAAGGTAGATACAGCACAAGATCCCTTGCATAAGCAAATGTCTGAGATGTAAGAAATCAAATTCAGAGTCTGGATAGCAAATAACGTCAGGGGGAATAGAAGAAAAGATGGAATTAGAATTTCAAGCAGTAATCCAAAAGATGACCCAAAAGATGTCTCAAGATTCAACGAATTTGAAGACAAAATGACCAAAGATTTTGACACATTGAGACAAGAAGTTGCAGCCCATAAAGACTGAGAAATACAGTAGAATCCCTCAGTAACAGAATGGAGCAAGCAGAAGAAAGGATTTCTGAAATGGAAGACAAAGCTTTCAAAAGCTCCCAAACTTCCAAAGAGGAAGAGAAATGGAAGGCAAAAATGGATCATTCTCTCAGACAGCTCTGGGATAACTCGAAGAAAACCAATATTCGCCTTACAGGGATACCTGAAAATGACAAAGTGGCATCACAAGGCACAGAGTCTCTTCTTTATGAGATTATGAAAGAGAACTTTCCAGATATGCCAAGAGATTCTGAAATTCAGATAGCAGACAGTTTCAGAACCCCAGCACAACTCAACCCGAATAAGACATCCCCCAGGCACATCATAGTTAACTTCACTAAAGTTAATATGAAGGAGAAAATTCTGAAAGCAGCCAGACGTAAGAAATCCATAACCTACAGGGGGAAGAATATTAGAATAACTGCAGATCTCTCCGATCAAACCTTTCAAGCTAGAAGAGAATGGTCATCAACTTTTAATCTCCTAAAACAAAATACCTTTCAACCCAGGATCCTGTATCCAGCTAAATTGAGTTTCATTTATTATGGAAAAATTAAATACTTTAATGACATCCACATGTTGAAGAAATTTGCCATAACTAAACCAGCTCTCCAGGATACTTTCAAATCTATCCTCCATAATGACCAGCATAATCCTCCACCACAAAAGAAACTCCACTCACCCAGAAACTTTTTATCAAATTTATACTTCCACAGTGATGAAAGGATTAAAAATGGACTTTATAAAGATTTATCATTACTTTCAATTATATGTGAATGGTTTAGATTGTCCTCTGAAGAGGCATAGGTTGGCTGAGTGGATACAAAAACTTAAACCAGATACCTGTTGAATACAAGAATCTCATCTTACCTTAAAAGATAAATTTAGACTCAAGGTGAAGGGATGGTCATCTATATTCCAGGCAAATAGAAAACAGAAAAAAGCAGGTGTTGCAATCTTATTCACAGATACAATACGTTTAAACCAACCAAAATAAGGAAGGATAAAGATGGTCATTTCATATTTGTTAAAGGTAATACTCAATATGATGAGATTTCAATTATTAATATTTATGCAACCAACCAGAATGCACCTCAATTTATAAGAAAAACTCTAATAGACATGAGTAACTTGATTTCCTCCAGCTCCATTGTAGTTGGAGATTTTAATACTCCTTTAGCAATGTTGTATAGATCCTCCAAAAAGAAGCTAAGTAAAGAAATTTTAGATTTAAACTTAACCATTCAACAACTGGATTTAAAAGACATCTACAGAACATTTCATCCTAATAAAATTGAAAACACATTCTTCTCATCAGCCCATGGAACATCCTCCAAAATCGATCACATCTTAGGTCACAAGTCTAACCTCAGCAAATTTTAAAAAATAGAAATTATTCCTTGCTTCTTCTCCAACCATCATGGTATAAAAGTTGAACTCAATAACAACAGGAATCTGCATACTCATACAAAAACATGGAAGCTAAATAACCTTATCCTGAATGATAGCTGGGTCATAGATGAGATTAAGAAGAAAATTACCAAATTTTTAGAATAAAATGACAATGAAGACACGAATTATAAGAACCTCTGGGATACTGCAAAGGCAGTCCTAAGAGGGAAATTTATAGCACTGAAAGGCCTGCTCAAGAAAATGGAAAGAAATGAAGTTAATAACTTAATAGGACATCTTAAGCAA